>JASANB010005465.1:0-77860 GCA_030248155.1 Sabatieria punctata
GAACCGGCTGGATTTTGTAATATCCACACTTTAGTGGTTCAGATCAGCGAATAAAAATGGGGGGTCAAAAAATTCCATCCGCCGCCCTCATAAGGCAACCTGCCCGATTTTTTTTTGCAACGCCTCATAAACTCTCTAGACTGCGATGTCAAGTGCTTCAATTTATTTTATGTACTCGTATTCAAATCAGGCTAAACTGCAATATGTAATAGCAAGAAAAATAAATGTAGAAGTTTTACAAGGAGCCATCATACAGTATGTTAAGTAGTTTTAATACAAAACTGGCCAATCTACAGTAATACGCTGCAGTGGCGTACCCAGGATTTTGCAAAAGGGGGTGTAAAATTTTGAAGTTGCCTGGTTCGGCCGCTGCCCAACAAGGGCGAGAAAGTTCTAGTCGTTTTAAAGTGGCCTGGTTGGGCTTTTGCCCGACCAGGGCGAGAAATTTTTGAAAATTTAGCCTTCGAAAACACACACCCTACGCCCCCCTGCTGGTTACGCCACTGATGCGCTGTGATTTAATTATACGTACGTACGCAGGGTTCATACGGATCAGGGAAAATTAGGGATTTTTCAAAATTTTCTCGCTGTGCTTGGGCACCAGCCCAACCAGGCCTCGTCAAACTGTTGAAACTGTTAATTCCTGTTAACTTCTCAGGATACAAATGCGTTTTTGAAGGCTCATTTCTCAAAATTTTATCGGCCTGGTTGGGCCTCGTCAAACTCTGAAATTGATAATTCCTGTTAACTTCATGCTCAGCTCAAAATACCATTAAAATGCATTTTTAATACTAAATTCTCCGTTCGCTTCTAGATAATTATTGGGTATGCTAGTGTTTATGTAAATGTCTGAAGATACAACTAAATCACAAAATTAGGTGCTTGAAAACGTTTACTATGTTTTATGAGTTTGCTTGTAAAAAGTCAGGGAATTTTTGTGTTCTGGTCAGAGAAAGTCAGGAAATTTGGAAACCCCTGATCCTTATGAGCCCTGGTACGCACAGTATTGAGCAACAGCTATTGAGCACATACAGACATGGGCAAAGGGGGGCTGAGGGGGGTTGGCCCCCTCAGGCTCTGACCTACCCCCCCCTCAGCCGGCCGCTACCCCCCCTCAGGAATTTTTGGGAAGAATTTTGTATAGAAAATTATGATAAAAATATGCCTGGAATAGGTGTAAATGAGCTCAGAATAGATTATTTTAACTTATTTTAATGAAAAATAAGCCAAAAAACCCTGATTTTAGCCAAAAATCGGACTTTTTGGCTTGCCACCCCCTCAGACCCCCATCAGGCGCTCCTAGCCCTCCTCAGGAATTGAAAATTCTACCCCCCCCCCTCAACCGAAATGCTAGTCCATGTCTGAGCACATACAGTACATAATGTCCAATTTACTTTTTAATTAAGAATCCATTAACCAGCTTCCAAAGGATAAAGCATTAATGCAACACGAATTGTTTTCGGCTTGTCGTACCTTTCTGCTACCGTGTAACCTGTTTAGGAGAAGGAGCAACCAACAGAACCACCGGAAGAGGAGAAGGAGGAGGAAGAACCGGTAACTGTCAGCGGGCAATAGTGCAGTAGCTAACTTGATAGTGGCATAGCTGAGTGTTGATTGGTTGACTGGTCGTTTGTCAGCTGTTTGTGAGGGTTTGCGTTTGGTTGTGGACTGTTTGTTGACGTCATTTACAGCGGCCCGTTCAACTCAAAGTCCACCGGCGAAAAGGAAAACCTAAACCACCACAAAGACCAACCGAACCAGAACTACCTGAAACAGCTGAGGCTGTTGAAACAAAGACACTGCCAGAGAGAACAGTTGAAGCAAAGGACGATCTTCCTGAACTACTAGAACAACCTGAGCCAGTTCAAGACGTTGTTGAGCAACCCAAGTCAGAGCCGGCCAAGCCGATCCAAGTGAAGGTTCAGAGGAAGAAGGGCAAAAAACCTGAACCGAAGCACAGAACGTCAGTAGTTGAGCAGGAGCTAGAAGAAGCTGAAGAGGACCAAACAGCAGACCTCCCTAAACGTGCTTCAATTGCTGTGAAAGTGTACAGGACCAAAGGAAAACAAAAGGTCTCACGTCAGAAAGTCAAACTGAAAGACGATGAGTTCAGAGAGGAGGATGAGGAGGCAGAGGAGGAGATAGAAAAAGAAGAAGAGTTCAGAGGCCCCGAAGTACTGGTCGCCAGTATAGGGGTGATAGCCGAAGTGCATTGTGGCCTTTTGTTTCAGCAGCGGAAGCTGGTTAAAGTGATCCGCACCAAAGGAAAAGTCAGCCGCAAACGCACTCTCAAAGAGCAGGCGAAATCCGAGGTTGACGACTCAACAGCCACACATTCCGATTTGCCCGCCAAGCCTAGGGTATCGGACGTTTTTGTTCGTTAGCTGTCCCTGTGTGCTTGCGGCTTCAGTTTGACCGACCATCTGTGCTTTGGCCAACAACTAACCGATCTGTGTGCTTTTCGGCTGCACCATCGGCCAATCTCTCCGACAGTTTCCGCGCGTGCTCTCCAATTAGATTTGCGTTTCAGATCGAAGTCCGGGTGATGCGAACGAAGGGAAAGACCAAACAGTCGCGTCAGGCGCCTGCGCATGCAGAACAGGTGGAGAGAGCGGTGCGAGAGAGAAAACCGATCAAGATCAACGTGGTGCATAAGAAGGGCCACAAAAAGTCAGCTACAGTCAGTCAGAGCCCAGAAGATGTGTGTGACACTGAAGACTGTGATGCCAAGGAAGACGATGATGGTGAACCTGTTACAAAGGAGAGGACAGTCAGATCTACTGGAGGTGCAAGAAGTGTGCGTGTGATTCGGACCAAGGGCGGCAAAGCAAAGGAGGCCAAAAGTAGTGTGCAAGCTGTTGAGTCGGAGCCTGAGGAAACTGAGGAACAGGATTTGAGTGGTGATGAGGATGGCGATGGCGATGATGATGGTGATGGTGTGGAGACGCAGAAACCCAAGATCTCTGCACAGAAGAGGCACAGCAGCTACAGGAAACGACTGATCACCAATCATTTTGACAACAAGATCCGCGACCAACTCGATGCTGCTGATGCCTTGCTGGACAGTGTAAGATTTTCTGTAAGGTTTTCGATTGTTTCTGCTTCTGTCGAAGGTTTGGCTTTGCCCACTTCTGCTACAGAGCAGTATCTCTCTGACGGCAGTTTTAGAGCAACGCAGAAGAGAGTGTGACAGCTTTTGAACAATTGCTCAAAAAGTATCCTCAGAGCCCACGCGCCAGATTCGGTCTTGGCAGAGCTCTAGACAGCTTGTCAGAGCGACAGCAGTCCAACAGACGTCTTGAGCAAGCCATTCAGGCTTACGAATCTGTGAGTTCAATACACAAAGACACTGGACACTGAGGTCATTCATGCAGGTACTGGACGCACCAGATGTGCCGATCGAACTGTTTCGTTTGGTCGGCGACCAACTGGTTGACCGAATGCGATTTCGCGGCTGGATGCAGAAAGCAGCTGATGTGCAGCGTCGATTGCTGGACGAATTTCCCGATGACGTTGCACTGCGCAACCAGTTTGGTGTCACCTGGCTGATGATGGGTCGCATTGACGATGCCAAGAAAACATTCTATGATGTGAGCGCCCTCTGGTGGCCAACCAAGATGAGACTCTTGTGTGTTGCAGGTGCTGAAACTGAATCCGGTTGACGGTTTCGCGCTGGTGCATTATGGATTTATACTGAAAACTCAGGAAGACGATCTGGAGGAGGGAGTGCGATACTTGAAGAAGGGAATTCGCACTCGCGACCCGGGAGTCGTCGATGGCAGATTTTACTTCCATTTGGGTGACGCTCTCCAGCGACTGGGACGCAACGCAGAGGTGCTCTGCATTCTATAAACAGCTGTCGTGATTGTGCGATTATGTCTTACAGGCATATCGTGTGTATGAGGAGGGGGCAGAGTTGGGGCTGTTTCTGTCCAAGTATCAGAGATCTCTGTACAATGTGCCAAATCTGACGGCGCGCCCTTGGTGGACGCCTGAACAAACTGGATACCAAAGATTTCTGAAAGTACCCACTGCAATGACTCCGGTTTCTTCTTTGACCTTTGTGCATTATTTCTAGATAATCGAGCGGGAGTGGATAACCGTCCGAGAGGAGGCACTGAAGCTACTCGATCAAAAGAACAAGGTGTTCAGATTGGAGAATGAGAAACTGACCGACTCTGGCGACTGGAGACAGCTCACTTTGTATCAGAGAGGTGCTGCAGTGCAGTGCAAAGGTAGTGTAATGGCACTGTGTCCATTCCAGGTCAGAAAAACGAGCTAAGTTGCCAAAAAGTGCCACAGACTTGCGCAATCGTTGCCAAATTTCCTGACGCAGTCAGTTGTACTCGCGGTCAGGTAGGCAGCTACACATTGACATACTGTCAGCAGTGTCTGGTGTTCAGATAAAGTTCTCAGTGATGGAGGGAGGCACTCGGGTGGTTCCGCACTGCGGTCCCACCAACTGTCGTTTGCGCGGTCATCTGGGTCTGGTCGTTCCGGCCGAGCCCCGCATCAGAGTTGGAAATGAGACGCGTGCCTGGAAGTTGGGCAAATTTCTGATTTTCGACGACAGTTTCGAGCACGAAGTCTGGCACGACGGCAGCGCTCTGAGACTGGTGTTGATCGTGGATTTCTGGCATCCCGAACTGACCGCTGAGCAGAGACGCTCGCTGACGCCGATCTGAGGAGTCAGCTCTCTGATACTCGGTGCCGCTCTATACTGCTACATGATACATTCCAGTCACGTGTAGTGTACAGATGTGTAAGGCTGCCAGAATGACCGGCTTTCGGTCTTTTAACTTTCTTCTTATGGTTTCTGTGTCAGCTTATCGTGGCATTGCTAGCTGTCTACCTGTTTCTGGTCTTCAACACCCGGTTAGTCTGTCCCCCAAACATTGCGCAACTTTTTGGAAGGGTAATAATAATAATAATTTTATTTGTTGTTGTTTTACTTTGACTTGTTGTCGTACTAGTTTAAGACAAAGTGCCTTCCATCGAATAGTTAACAAGAAATTGTTAGTGTGAGCTGTGAGTGAGCGCCGGTCTGTGTCGGCCGGGCTCCTCGCCGGTAGAGCTGCTTGATGATTTCTATGGGCCTCAACAAGGCAAACTGGTGACAATTTGGATAAAAAGTTCATTCTTTGATTCATTCACCTCAACGCACCAACAAACAAAAATGAAAAGTAACCATAGTTTCCCCAAGAAAGAAGAGTATTGTCACGCGACGTTCTTGCTACAGTAAAACTCTGCTGGCAAACAATTGGCTATGTACAGTATCTTTGAGATTCACGAAATGTAGACAACACTATCTACTCGACGATGAACAAATTACAAAATCGCACTTACAAATCTGTCAGTAAAACACTGTAACGGTGCACTAGTCGACGACGCTTAAGGCCAATACAATGTCTGAAAGTCGATTTATGAACAAATCACAGTGAACGGAGAGTACGTACCGACGACAGCAAATTATACGGTAGGTAAAATGCATTGAAAGCTGCAACAAAATAGTCTACCCCGATAACGAACGACCACAAATCTTTCGTATTCAAGCGGCAGACTCCAAACTGCACAACCGTTGCAGGCCTTACAATTTTGTATCCAATTTGCTCTTAGATTACTTTGTGACAGTGGAATGCCACTTGAAGAATTATTCTACTGACTCGAAACACACCTTGGTGCGGTAGAAAAATTTACACATTGAGCTGAAACAAACAGACCAGGGCAGTGGGCCCCGAGGGCCGGTACAACAATGAAAGAGATGCCCACCCATCGGGAATTGACTTAAAGTGAAAAACAAACAAAAAGTAACAACAGCCCAACTGCCAGACTGAACCTAAGACTCGGTGCTCCATTGTCGTTTTCGTTCTCTTCTTCTACAGGCTCTTTGACCTCCTCTGTTACCGGAGGTGTTTCTTCAGTTACGTGGTTGACTTCAGGTTCTGGTTCCGGTTCGGGTTTAGGCGAACCACCGTTCTCGCAAAGTTCACCGCTGAATTCGGCGTCGCAGGTGCAAGTACCGCACTCGCATTTACCTCTACTGCTGCACACTTGCTAAAAAAGTCTCAACAGTAAATATGAATAAAGATGGTACATGTAGAGATGGGAACGGAAATTAATTTACGTGCCCATCTCTATGAGCACTGACTACAGTAGCAGTGGAGCCACTGCCAATAGTGCAGTGCATTAGAGATGGGAACGGAAATTAATTTACGTGCCCATCTCTATGAGCACTGACTACAGTAGCTGTGGAGCCACTGCCAATAGTACAGTGCATTAGAGATGGGAACGGAAATTAATTTACGTGCCCATCTCTATGAGCACTGACTACAGTAGCAGTGGAGCCACTGCCAATAGTGCAGTGCATTAGAGATGGGAACGGAAATTAATTTACGTGCCCATCTCTATGAGCACTGACTACAGTAGCAGTGGAGCCACTGCCAATAGTACAGTGCATTAGAGATGGGAACGGAAATTAATTTACGTGCCCATCTCTAGGTACATGGCAGAATTACCCCGCCGGCAGACAGACAATTCTGTTGGTTGAGGGAGCAGTCGCAGGCTTTACCGGTCCAACCGGGTTCGCAATGACATTTGGCACACGCACATTTGCCGTGTCCGGCGCACATTATACCGTTGGCAAGAGGACAGCCCAAATCATCACATTCGCAGAACTTGCCGCTTACCTAAAACCACCAGTCTGCTCCGCTCTGCAAAAACACTCGCGCAAAACCCACCATTTCTTCGGTGCATTGGCATTTGCCGCAAACGCATTTGCCGTTTCCGGAACAAACTGGATGATTCGGCTGGCTGCAATGCGTATGTAGATAGGTAGGATTGCTTAGCAAAGGGAGAGAGGCCAACTTACGCTCTACATCGGTCGTCGAGAGCGGCAGCCGAGGCTGCTCCGGTTCCTTTTAGATCACACTCACAATTATTACCACCTCGTCCAGCAGTGCATATGCAAGCCCCACACACCAGTGTACCGTACCCGTGACAATGTGCAGACCGTCTTTCCTGAAATTAACAAACATTACATTACCCATTACTCTGCCTGCACGTTACGTACAGCTGAAGCACCTAACTAAGCAAAATATACAGGCATTTTTCCAGTTCATTTGTGCGCAAGTGTGAATTACTTGATCTTTTGACCAAAGCACCAGATACAGACGGTACAGCTAATTTAACAGCAGGCCACCCTACCAAGGGATTGTAAGGTAGGGCTGCCTGAGGGAGGGCAGCTCGGAGACTAAAGGGGCCAAGCCAAGCCCGAACCTCATGTCTGAATAGTACGTACCACCACGACCCACTAACGTACATGTAGGGATACCGTATATACCTGATACATTGTATGCAAATTTATCGGTCTGCGTCTATAGTTTACTAGCTGTGACTGTGTTGTCTGGACTATGGCGACTGAGCAGAGAGTTGTGTTCGACAGTAAGCGCGTGTGTCGGCTGAATCTGGTCAACAGGAGCGGCCTGCGAATTGCTTGGAAGGTCAACAGTTCCAAGAGCAACACCAGAGCGCAGCCATGCAGCGGAGTGCTCGAGCGCAACCAATCGCAAATTCTGACCGTCACAAAGCCCTCCAAAACTGACCAATCAGCGTCTTTGGATTCTTCAAGATACCTACTGCTTCACTGATGTCATTCCTACTGATTTTTGCCTTTCCCTTGGTTCTGTTCTCTTGTTTTTCGTTGCTCGTAAAATGCCTACTGTGCTAACTAAGACCGTCGCTGTATTTTTGAACAGAACAGATTTTAGTTTTTGATAAACACAAAAGTCTCGATACCCAAAAAAAGTAAAGGCAAAAGAAAGAGAGACGGATGCGCAGCTGACAGAAAAAACCCACTGCCAACTGAACTACACAAGTTGTTTTAAAGACACACATAGTTTGTTCACCCAGCCAGCACCTTTTCTTTGTGTTTTTCGACCCTTTTGCAGCACTTACAACTTTTCAACAACAGATAGAGAAATACATAAAAATACGCAAAATAAAGTGCTCTACCTGCTTTTGCAATTTCTCGCATTCGCATCCGCAAAGCGGCGTTATGTAGACGGCAACAACATCCCGAACGCCACCCACTCCGATGCTGACAACTGCGTCGCCGGACGTTTTGCATGCCGTCAGAGTTACACTGACGTTGAATTTTACTTTCTCTTCACGAGTCACTCCTCTACAGATGTGGCCCTTCAGTTGTTGCCTGCAATTTATTTACCGAAATAGAACTGCTCAAAATAGTTTACAGCGTGCCGTAACTCAAACTCTTCAGAGTGTCGTTCTCAGGGTTTTGAAATTGCTGCGGCTTAAAGAGCAAATCATTATGAAATTCGAAAGCAGTGGGATATCTCATTTTAACGCATAACTTCTGAACATCAGCAAAAGAACTTTCTGGCTGTCTTGCCTTGGCAGCGACAGTACGTACGCACAGTACAGACAGCAACATAGTATGTTTATGGGGATTCAAGAGGGTCAAACGTTAAAATCTAATAAACGCCTCCAGAAGCTGTTAGGAAGCCTCCTGATGCATTTTAAGCCACAGAAATCCCAGTTTTATCTTTCGCAAATTTCTATCAAAATTTTCAATTCTTTGACAAACATTTTGTTTGAAATCTGATTTTGGGGCCGTTTTTTGCAAAATTTCGATTTTTAGCAGAAATTTTCGAATTTTGGCCATTTTTTTGTCAAAACCTCTTGCTAACAATTTGAATTTCGGGAATTTGCAACTTGAACTAAGGCAATTATCGATCAATACAGCAATGTAACTGAGCGCAAAAAGCCTTGTGACAATTGCGTACCCTTTGCACTTGACAGCATAAGCAACAGAAAGTCCCTGAGACTCAGTTTCGCTGTTGAGCATATAGACATCCCTCATCTGCGCATCTGTGTGGTAATAAAGTACCGGAAAATCGACCGTCTCGCCTAAAAATACGTCTGTTTTACTGAATGACTGGGCACATTGATTGAACGTTCAGTCACCGACCCGGTTTCATCTTTATCTGCACCTGTTGCGGTTGCAACTGAATCACCGTTGTCTCATCCTCCTTTTTGGAGCCGATTCGACGGTCCTAAAAACGTTTATACAGAGCGTTAGAATAACAGAGAGTGATGAAGCGCTATGGTGCAGCTGTCTTCCGTCCAAGCACCACGCGTCACTCATAAAATACGGCCGAACATTTGAAACTCGTCTTCAAAATGGCAGGTGGCAGCATACCAGACACATACTTCTGATCAGCCTAAAACTTTGCTACTTACCTGCGGTTTTCGCAACTCTGATTTCGGCTTGTAAAGATAAGTCGGTTGACAGCTTTTCTGCAGTTTCCATTTGACGTCACACCGAAAATTTCCGTCGAACCGCTAAAATAATGCAACTTTACGCTTTCTCTGAATAGCTGTGTGTTTGATCTCTCAACAGAGTCTGCTAACTAACGAGCAAATAAATTCAAAGACAGCCCGCCCAGCCAGTTGTAAAGTGGAGGGACTGAATTCTTAGCGGCGGCAAGATTCATTATTCCTGGTTGTTTTGACTCACCGCCTGATGTTTCACGTGTGCAGTTCGTCTGACCAGCATGTCTCATCATTATTCACTGCTACTCTTAAGTTTCTATTAATTTATACTGAGAGTAGAGTGAAACCTCTATACAGTCACTGAGACCATAGGAAGGTTGAAATTTGTGCTACGAGTCTCAAAAAGCATAGAAAATATCCAAGTTCTGGAGTTCTAACTAAAAGACTGTTCCTGACGGAAATAGCAGGCAAAACTCACAGGGTCAATGCACCAGGCGCATGCGGGATGTTGTTTGATGCATTCACCGCAGCCTTTGGTAGCTGTGGCCGATCGACATAAGCTGGCCGGATCAAGGGCAGTGCCTGCAAACAAAAACAAACTATGGCACAGGTCTTGGATTTGTGTATACGTGCACCTCTCCGCTGAACAGAGGGCTGTAAAGTGCGATCTATCAGAACGTGTCAAGCATTTTAAAAACGTGGCGCCACATGGCGGCACGGAATTTTTTCTGACAGTCTATACGGTCGGCAATCAGGAAACTGACCTAGCGAAAAGCCGGCGAGGAGAAGCACTAAAATCCTTGGCAACTCCATAAATCAGAAAAGCAGAGTAAATAGTGGAGTAGACTAATAAATCCGATAAGCGGGAGCACCACCTGAAGCAAGGAGAAGTGAGTGCACTCTGAAACAGTTCACCATCGTCTGGCGGCAGCTGCCTCGGCCACCAAAAAACCACTCAACACACGCCGCCACTTAATCTCGGCACCCTCTCGTCGGTATGTGCAGGGCGGTATAGAGAGAGCGCGAGTCTTTCCAAACTCACCAGAGTCCGGTCGGTGGGGGCAGCAGTCCAAGCGGCCAGAAGCAGCAGCAGTCGTAAAACACGCTCCGAGTGCACTCAAAACAATGGAGGAAGCGCCGGCCAAGACGGCAGGCGCAGTGTGGCCGCAACTGCTATCAAAAATCAAAGAACATGCGATATTAGCCGATCGGGCCGCGTCGGTCAGCCTCAACAGTTGTGCCCTTCGACCGCAAGATTAATGACCAGCGGACGCACAGCAGACGTGAGAAAACAGCCGCCGCACCCCACCTTTGACTTGCGCTCTGTTTACGAACGTTCAGGTTGAACCTTTCAAAACTCCTCTAGCCGGGTGGCCGACTCTGTAACTAACTAACTTACACTGCTCCACTTTGTAGTACAAACTTCTTTGAGGTCCCATTCCGCCGACCGCCCAACTTCATCAAGCTTTAGACTAACGTTCTAAAACAGTTTGCCAGGTGGGGAATCAATTTCGATTGGTGGCTCAGTGACCAATCAGATGAAAGCAGTGATTTGTGCGTGCGTGGGGGCGGACGGGCGGCAGTCAATCATTGAAGGCCAGTGGAGTTCAATGAATCGTATCTAAGCGGACAGCTATGATCCGGCTGAATTATGAGGTGCAACTGTGCGGAAGGTATATGAGCTGTTTAGCATTCACTGGCGCAGATGGACACTCAAAGTGAATCAACAAAAACAACGAGCACCTACTGTACAGTCACAGTGCCGGAGGAGTAGAGACAGATTCAAATCACGATTGGTTGTCTGATTGTTGTTGTCTTTGCTGATTGGCAGTCGCGCTAATGTCGAAAAGCTGATCTGCTTCCAGGGCACCGGCCGGCGTTAAGAACGAACTCTCCAGAAAAGCGTTCTCTGAGGGCGACGACCGTTTCTCCATTTCGTTTGAAGCCGACCGTTCAGAATCAATCAAACCCTCTTCCTCGGTTGAGGTCCATTCGTCTTCCTGCAGGTCGAAAATCTCGATTCCGATTATTTCTTGGAAATGCATCTGTTCTCGCGGTTCTGCCAGCTCGATGTATTGATTTTCTGCAAACTCCTGTATAATCTCCAACGCACTCGACGGTACAAAGGCGTCCTCGATTTTTGGATCTAGCACAGGGTCTTCTTCGGCCTCTTCTTCTTTTTCTTGACTCCAACTGTCCGTTTGACTGTTGATAGAGACGTCTAGGTCACGTGACGACAGAGCTACAAGCAGCGATTCAGCCAGCGCTGCGTGTTGTTGCGGCCAGACGCTACCCTCGATGCGTTGTTGCCAAAACACTACCGAATCCATTGCACGACTAATTAGTACGATACAAAAGTAAAACAATGCATAGTGTACAGACCCGCCCTATTTGAACTGCCGCCGGCCGCTTGCCAATTCAGGGTGCGCTGCGAGAACCAGCTCCTACGCATACATGTCGTTGGGGGGGGTAAAGGGGGGGCCGGCCCCCCCCCAAGCCCGATTTTTCGGCAAAAGTCCCCCCCCAGCGGATTTTTGGGGGGGGACCTGAAAACCCACTTTTGGATTCCAAAGTAAAGAAAATTTTAGCCCAGACAATACATTCTGCAGCACAAAATTGGGTTTTCGGCTGCCATACAACCCAAAACAGGGTTTTGTAAGGGTCGGAAATCCTAAATAGGGTTTTTAGACTGCTTAGAGACCCTGATTAGGGTTTTCAGGTTACTTCCAAACCCTGATTAGGGTTTTTAGACTGCTTAGAAACCCTAAACAGGGTTTTCAGGTTACTTTTAAACCATGATTAGGGTTTTTAGGCTACTTTTAAACCCTAAACAGGGTTTTCAGGTTACTTTTAAACCATGATTAGGGTTTTTAAGCTACTTTGAAACCCTAAACAGGGTTTTCAGGTTACTTTCAAACCCTGATTAGGGTTTTCAGGTTACTTTCAAACCCTGATTAGGGTTTTTAGGCTACTTTGAAACCCTAAACAGGGTTTTCAGGTTACTTTCAAACCCTGATTAGGGTTTTTAGGCTACTTTGAAACCCTAAACAGGGTTTTCAGGTTACTTTTAAACCCTGATTGGGGTTTTTAGGCTACTTTGAAACCCTAAACAGGGTTTTCAGGTTACTTTCAAACCCTGATTAGGGTTTTTAGGCTACTTTGAAACCCTAAACAGGGTTTTCAGGTTACTTTTAAACCCTGATTGGGGTTTTTCGGCTACTTTGAAACCCTAAACAGGGTTTTCAGGTTACTTTGAAACCCTAATTAGGGTTTTTAGGTTACTTTCAAACCTGATTAGGGTTTTCAGGTTACTTTCAAAGCCTGATTAGGGTTTTTAGGTTACTTTGAAACTCTAAACAGGGTTTTAGCACTGGCTAGAAAGCCTAGAAAGGGTTTTTAGGTTGATTAGAAACCCTAAACAGGGTTTAAGAACTGCATTCAAATCACTAAATAGGGTTTTTTAGTAATCTTATAAGTCAAAACAGGGTTTTGCGCGTGCCTCAGAATTGAAATTAGGGTTCTGTGAACTATTTTTAGTCAATATATCGCATTTCAATCAGTATTTTATCGCTGAAACTCATATTCAATACGTATTTTGAGCGCAAAACAGCTTTTTATTACATTCGTTGCTTCAATATTCGGTTTTTAAGGCATTTTTTTCAACCGGAACAGGGTTTTTAAGGCATTTTTAATGCAAAAACAGGGTTTTAAAGGCTTTTTTCGGTCCAAATAGGGTTTTGAAGCCATTTTTCGCCCCAGAATCCCTAAAAAAGGTCGACAAAACCCACTTTTTACCCCAAAAAAAGGTCGACAAAACCCACCTTTGGACCCCAAAAAAAGGTCGCAAAACCCACTTTGGACTTGGTCCCAAAACCCTATTTGGGATTTCAAAAAGGTCCCCCCCCACGGAAAAACCCAGCGACATGTATGCTCCTACGGCAAACACGAGACAGGGCGTGGTTTGGCCGCCGATCGCCGAGTCCGTCGCGGTTCTTCCGACCAATCAGGAGAGGCCCGAGAAGAACGAAGGCTAGTGATTGGTCGATATTTTGAGTGATAGCTTCTAGAATATTCTACGTCTGTCTGGCGGGCCCTAAGCCTGTCTGGTTTCTTCACTTTGGCTGTGTTTTACTTTTGTGTGCAGTTGGTTGCGTGTTAAAGTCAACCTAGAAAAGCTGCGTCTCTGCGCGACAAGACTCAGGTCGACTCCTGAAGTGAGCTGCCTCCGTCTTCCTAGCTGCCTGTAGTGCTGCTTTGCTGCGTTCCGCGCCGATTGCCTCAGTGTGGCTCGAGTGGTTCCCAGGTCGCCTTCTCCGTACGGCTCACCAGCGACACGTTCACTGGTCGGTTAAAGGGCCCCTCCGTTCGGCTCCCCAATAACACGTTTATTGGGCGGTAAATGAGCGTCGTCAACAGCCATCGTCAACCCGGTTTTCTTTTCAACTTTCTTCTTTCTACACTTTCCTGTAACTGCGCTACAACGTGTTTTCCTGCTTTCTATCGTGTTTTGCTATCGGTCGGCTATCGTTTTATTGACGTAACCGGCCATTTCTACAAAATCTGCGTAATCATCAAAAAGAACACCTTTTCTCTCCTCTTCAACAACATCATCTGTCCACGACCCGAGGTGGAACCAACGAGAGAAGTGTCGGGTTAGGGCAGATTTGGAGGCGTGCCACCGAGATTTCTTTTAAAATCGCTGCGTTTGTTCTAAGGATGGAGTGCGACAGCGACAGCTCACCAACGCTGAGGAGGAGAGACGTGGGTCGAGGATTCCCCACGGGAGGAGGAACGAGCGCACAGCCGTCTCCAGGACCGGGGCGAGGACAAATGCCGCCGCCGGCAACTACTGCTACATCTCCAGGACCGGGGCGAGGACAAATGCCGCCGCCGGCAACTGCTACATCTTCAGGACCGGGGCGAGGACAAATGCCGCCGCCGGCAGCTACTGCTACGTCTCCAGGACCGGGGCGAGGACACATGCCGCCGCCGGCAATTACCACTGAGTCGGGACCGGGGCGAGGACCCATGCCGCCACCGGTTGCTCCTACTACTGCTTCAGGACGAGCCGGCGCTACTCGTAATGCGCCGCCGACGACGTCTCGACAACTACAGCAGCCAACCGGTGAGCCAGTAACTACTCTGGTTTATTCTAACGCAGACGGAGGGTTGGCTAGTCGAGCTATGCCCGGCTGGCGCTTGGGGTCCACAACTGTGGATGCCGTTCCCCAGCGACAGACCGGCACTACTACTGGCACTGCTCAGTTCCACCAACGGTCGGGGTCCACAACCGTGGACGTTCCCCGCCGAACCTACGCGTCAGATTCAGTGCCACTACGTTCCAGCGAGGAGGAGGGTCTGGCTATTCGAGCCATACCTGACCGACGAGCGGGGCCCACTGCTGCAGACTATGTGCCCCGCCGAGATGACGCGTCAAATTCTGCGCAGCTACGTTCCAGTGCTGAGGAAGGTTTGGCCATTCGGGCCATACCCTACCGACGTTTGGGGTCCACTGCTGTGGATGACGTTCCCCAACGATACGCCGGTACTTCTACAGCTACTACCGCTCAGCCTTATCTACGTTCGGGGTCCACCGCCGTGGATGACGTTCCCCGACGAGCCATCACCAAAACTACTGCTCCATCGTCAGAGTCTTCGGGGTCCACTATTGTGGAAGACGTTCCCCGATCAACTGTTACGTCAGAAACTACGCCGCCGCGCTTTACTGCGGTGAGAAGCAGGGCTGTGTCGGTTAAGTCGGACCGACAAGTAAGCTCTGCCCAGATGAGGAGCGATTTGCGTCGGTCGACCAGCAGAGAGGAGGACGAGCGTCGGCCGATCAGGCCGAATTATTTGCCGCTTGTTCGGGGTCCAGCGCCAGTGTGGCCGACAACTACTCCACTACAGTGGCCACTACAGACTCAGCCACCTGCCACTGCGCAGCCGCCGCCACTGCCTCCGTATGGACAGTGGCCGCCTTCAGTTACTACGGTAGACGTGACGCAGCCGCCTCCCCCGTCGCCCTCATCGCTGGTAACTGTTTCTTACCAGCCTCAGATGTGGACGTTCGAGACGTGGGAGGGACCGGCGAGTTTCGGCCGCATCAGCGCCGATTTTCCGGTGCCTGTACAACTACCTATCGGAGTCAACGTGCCGGCAGACCCGGCCTATACCAACTTGTCTGTATATCCAGTGCGTCAGCAGCGAGGACGAGGAGTGAGCGCGCCGCCAGGACGCAGAGCCATTACTGCGCCTGGAACTTCGTCCAGACCTCAGGTGGGCGCGAGTGGAGTGTCTAGAATCAGTTTTTATGGTCGAGACTCAATTTTGTTTATACGTTGCTTCAATATTCGGTTTTTAGAGGATTGAACAGGGGACGTAGGCTTTTTCGGTCCATAGGTTTCGCCCTCCGCCGGTGACTAAACAAAAAACCCAGCAAAACCCACTTTGGACTTGGTCCCAAAACCCTATTTGGGATTTCAAAAAGGTCCCCCCCCACGGAAAAACCCAGCGACATGTATGTCTAGAAATGGTCGAGACCGGCAATTAGAGGAGGACGTACCACCGCCGGTGACTAAACAGCCGCTGCCTGAGCCGCGCCGCCGCTTGGCGGCTAGTAGCAGTTCAGATGAGGAAGAGGGAGAGCCACCGTCGCTGAGGTACGTGTATCCGCTACCGGGGCAAGTGCTCCGGCAACAATCACGTTCCAAGGCCAGATCCGTGCGTTCGTCGCGACAACCCTCCAGTGCTGAGGACCAGCCGCCGCGTCGTTCGCTGCGGCTACAGGCCAGTGTCAAACAACCATCGGAGGGTGCACATTCGTCGCGACAACCTTCCAGCGCTGAGGACCAGCCGCCACGTCGTTCGCCGCGGCTGCAGACTAGTGTCAAGCAACCATCTGGATGTGTACGTTCGTCGCGACAACCTTCCAGCGCTGAGGACCAGCCGCCACGTCGTTCGCCGCGGCTGCAGACTAGTGTCGAACAACCATCTGAGGGTGCACGTTCGTTGCGACTGCTAGCTGGAAGTGACCCACCTACTAAACAACGTGAAAAGGGTCCTTCTCCTACAACTACTCGCTCTCGGTCGGCAACCAGTAGTCAGAGCGGACGACAGACTGGTAGTAGTGCTGGCCGGGACGTTGCCTGGCGAAATCTACAACAAGGCATTGAGGCAGAGGTGATGCAGGAATCGCCACGTACTCGCCAGCAAGGACGTCGACGCACCCCCGGCCCAGCTGCCTCTTACGCTGAGTGTGTGCAGCTGGAATTGGAAGGACAGGTTACTCCTGTCACTGAACAACAACGCGTCGAGATGGAAGAACAGCGAGCCCAGACGGAGGCCAAACAAATTACTACTCTTGCCTCTAAGGTGTCTACTGCCGTGCGTAAGGAAGTGTACCAACTTGTCAACCAGACAGTAGACCAGCGCACTGAGGCACTGCACCGACGCGCCGAGGACGAGGCCAGACGTATGGAGGCAATACGTCAGCAGGCTGAGAGCGACAGCCGACGTCTGCATGCCTTTTTGGAGGACACTGTGCAACAACTCAGACAGACACCTCCGCGACCGGTCACGCCTGATGACTGGGAGCCTGTGTGCTGCAGCGGACCGGGCATGGTGCCACCGGCCGAACCTACGCGTCCACTCTCGCCCCGAGGTGGCGATGAGGAGGGACCAGACCGGTGTTTAAGCGCTGAAGTCGACTCGGCCTGCCCATCAGACTGGGACGAGGATACAGGAGTGGCTGGACGAGACCCCTCTCCTACCAGGCCGAGAGATGAGGAAACAACGGTGAACGTTCTGGATCAGCCTGCCGTCCGAATCGCGGGAAGTGCTACGGACGTGAGAAACGGAGCAGGACCGACTGGTGCGGGTGACCAGTCAACTCAGGGACAACTGCTAGCCGAGCACCCCCGTGTTCTTCGAATGAGAGGGGATTTTCTACCCTCTCGTCATGGACTACGGCCGATGGCGGACACGTACTTCCGTGAGGGAAAGACAGGTCGTAGAGGAGACCCTGCGCCGCGACCTGGCACTGCTCCCTCTGTGTACCGCCGACAACAAGCTTTGGAGGCAGACAATCGTGCCTATTGGGCCGAACCAGCTAATCAACAACAGCAAGCCCAGGAGCTGAGGTCGAGCGTGCAGCGCCAATGGCCACAGCCAGCAGTGTTCTATGACTACACATTGGGCACCGCTCCGTACAGGCGAGTGCCGGCGCACTTTTGTGAGTGTCGGGAGGACGAAGTTGAGTCCTTCGTGTCACCGCATGATTCTGTTTCTCAGATTTCGAGTACAACGAGACACGTTCGGAGGGCGGCGAATTTGGATACCCGATGCAGAGCGACGACTGGTACCAGGGACGAGAGGAACTCCACGAGGCTGGCTACCTCTCCGCGGATTCACACTTTGGATCCGCCTATTAGACAGTTGCCAGACAACGAAGCCTCTGGCACAAACGTTCCAGAACAACCACCTCCCCCTGGTGGTTCTGCTACTGGCGTTTATCAGACCGCGCCAGATAACGAGGGAAGGTTGCGTGAGTGCGAACAACAACTGGTCGATCAACAATTGGAGTTGGAACGGTACCGTCGCTACCTGCGTCGCATTCACCGGACCGACCCCAGATGGGAGCCTACTCCCTCTCGTTCGGTCAGTCCAGAGGGCGAGGAACTACCTACGAGAGACATTCCAGAACCAGCACCTTCTGCACCACAGCCTGCTCGCCCCCGGCCACTCCGACCGGGCGATGTAACAGTGCTGCCACGTCCGCAGAACGGTCAGCCACCAGCTGATCGTCAAACTGGACCGGACCGCCCTACTGTTCGACCTGTGCTGAGAAATCAGCCACTTCCACGACGTGTGCGTGTGCAGGAAACAGCCGAGGCCAGAGCTCGAGACTACGATCTGAATGAGAGAAGTTGGCGACTGGAGGGAGCTTTGCTACGCGCAGAGGAGGCTCTGCGTACCCAGTCGCTACACTACACTACTCAGGAGTTGGACTCCCTGCGCGATACCTACTTGCGACAAATTCGGCAGGCAGCTGCCGAATCTAGTCAGGACAGCGAGCGAGTAGAGCGGAGGATTGAAGACCTGACCTCCGCCGGCCTCCAACACATGCAGTGGGAGGCAAATCAGCAAGCGTTGAGGGACGGCGAGACTGTATCGAACCAACGGCCAAGGCAAGTGGTGTCAGACTACGCAGAAGCTCAGGACGATATCGCAGAACGACAGCGATTGGCGGCTACTCTACTTAGCCGCGCCGAGGACACCCTGCACAACATCGAGGTTAGAGCGGCCGACCAGCGAAGGGAGCCGTACTATCTACGCTCCATGAAACTACCCAAGTACGACTCAGACGTGGAGGACGTGCGTCAGTTTCTCAACGACCTGGAGGAGTACTTTGTGTTCGCCAAAGTAGTCGAGGACGAGGCTAAGGTAGCGCTGGCCAAAAGCGCTTTGCCTAAAGCCATGCGAGCAGCCATCGACACCGTGCCTCTACTTGAGCGACTAGAGTACCGCCAAGTGCGACAGCTTTTGGTGGACCGTTTCCTTCCCAGGGAACGGGCACTCGAGGTGAAGACGGAACTCCTCCGTACCTCTCAGGGGAACCTGTCCCTTGATGACTACTGCAAAGAGATTGAGCGACGATCGCTGCGGCTGCACTACGCTGAACCAAACGGCAACTTGACCGAGTGGCAGCTGCTAATGTTCTTCCAAGGATTGACACCTGAACTTCGGCAGAAGGCCCGCGAACACAACGTAGAGCAGGGTTGTTTCAACCTTGCCGATGCCAGGAAAGCTATGCAGCGATTCGAGCCGCTGGAGTCAGAGAGGGTATCTCGGTACCCCCGAGCTGAACCTCTCAGACGTCTTCCTCCTAGAGCTGCGCCAACAACTCGAGCGCCGCCCAGACCAGTTCGTGCGCCAGGATCTGCAGCAGCACCTCCTCCAGATGACCGCCGGAGACCACCGGAAGGTTATACTAGAGGAGGGGTGAAATCGCTGCCGAAAAACCAAACCTGGACGCGAGAGGCGTGGATGAAGTGGGTGAAGAAGAATCCACCGGAGAGAGACAAGGCAGTGAGCGACACTGCCTACGAGAGGGCGATGGAACTCTACCGCAGCAGAATAAACGTCGTGGAAGGAAGTTTGGACGGAGAAGATCTGGAAGAGTTCGAACTGCTACAACGAGACACTGATTCGGAGACGGACCAATCCGAGGCTGCGGTAGGAGTCGTAGAAGTCAACCAGGTGACTCAGGAGCCACAACCGGTTTTCAAAAAACCGGATACCATGCCGCTGCGACTGCTGAAGGTCGGAATCGGTTCTATGGAAGTGCCGGTACTTGTCGATACTGGAGCGGTCACTAATTTGTGCGGCCGTGAGGGACTGCGCATTATCTTGGCCGAGAGGAAGTCCAGAGGAGTGAAAACCAGACTACACCGAGCGCAGGACGTCATCTTGAAGGGATTCACGGGAGGCGGCAGAAAGAGCAGACACGTGGTGGACGTGGCCCTCAACTACCAAGGGCACCAAGCCACAATGCGGTTCGTAGTGGACATGAAGTGTCCATATCCTCTGCTGGTAGGACTGCCGGGCATCAAAGTGTTCCCTCAGCTATTGACAGCGCTGTTGTCAAAGCTAGTAGAGGGACCGCTCCCAGCTACTACTCCAACTCTGGGAGAAAAATCGGAGGAGGAGAACGAACCAGGAAGACCTGAGGAGGAGGATGAGCCGATCCTCCCTTTGTGCGACTCAGACGGACCGGAACCTACTCCAGTGCTGCCAATAACGAACTGTATCCTCCCCGGAGAGACAGTTCCTGTTCTGGCCGCTTCAACGAGAGAGATACGCCCCAATTGCGTGGAGACCATCACGGGGTACGCTTCTACTGCCGACTTGGACGAGCGCACCTACTTCTTCGTCCCTGCGGACGAGACGGAAATCGATTTGAAGGTGCAGGGGCGAACGGAACACTACACCGACCGTTCTATCCTAGTTACGGTCGCTAATCCTACGGACCAGATTATCACGGTGGAGGCAGATGCTGAAGTCGGAAAGCTGGTACAACACCCTCAGAGGGACGATAAGACGGTAGAACAACTGAAGGCCAGGGCCGAGGCAACAATCCAGCAAATCACCGCCGGCCTGAAGGAACAACCGAAACTACTCAACAACGACTGGGGTCTGACTGAGGAGGAGTTGGAGGCCATTCAGGCCACCATCACTCGCATTATCACCGACCCCGAAGAAAGAAAACTGACTATGTGCGGCCTGCTGCCGTTCGACGACCTGCCTCCTAACGTTCGGCAGAACCTACTGTCCTTTCTGCTGGAGAGGAATGAGGCTTTCAGCCTTACTGAGGATGAGATCGGTGACTGTCGTGTGGCCTACATGGACATCGACACGGGCGACGAGAGACCAGTGCGTCAGGCACTGCGGCGACTACCCTTCCACATTCGACCGAAAGTGGAGGCTAAGATTGCCGAGTGGTTGGAGGCGGGCATCATTCGGCCATCTAACAGTCCGTGGGCCTCTCCAATCGTACCGGTGATCAAAAAGAACGGCGACCTCCGACTTTGCGTGGACTTCAGAGAGCTGAACAAGGTAACTAAGAAGAATCGGTTTCCGCTGCCACGCATCGATGACCTGCTTGATGCGATCGGGCAGGTGAAACCAGCTTGTTTCTCTACCCTAGACATCCGGTCTGGGTTCACCAACTTGCACATGCATCCTAACAGCGTGGAGAAGACTGCCTTCATCACTCACAAGGGCCTCTACGAGTTTGAGCGCGTGCCCTTCGGCCTCTGCAACGCTCCTTCTTTCTACCAGGAGGTAGCGCAGCGCATCTTGGGTAACATTGACCCAACTCGAGTCTTCACCTATCTGGACGACGTGCTTATCATCTCGCAGACGTTGGAGGAGCACAAAGATCTGATGGATCGCGTCTTCCGTGCCTTGCATCAGGCCGGTTTTCTGATAAACCTGCCTAAGTGCAAC
Source organism: Sabatieria punctata (assembly GCA_030248155.1). Taxonomy (NCBI): domain Eukaryota; kingdom Metazoa; phylum Nematoda; class Chromadorea; order Araeolaimida; family Comesomatidae; genus Sabatieria; species Sabatieria punctata. Next base: position 21,298 of record JASANB010005465.1, read on the forward strand.
TTCGCACGGCCGCACGTCTTGTTCCTGGGTTTCCAAATTGGGAAGAACGGCATGAGCACCGACCCAGCTAAGATCGAGAAGGTGAAGGACTGGCCGAGACCTACCAACTTGAAGACACTACGCAGTTTCATCGGATTCTGCAGTTACTACCGCCGGTTCATCAAGGGGTTCGCCCAGATCGCTGCGCCACTACACCAGTTGGTCAAAAAGGAGAATGCCTGGTCGTGGGGAGAGTCGCAGGAAACTGCGTTTCTCACGTTGATCAAACATCTGATCAACACTCCTGTTCTGCGCTACCCTGACTTTTCTCAACCGTTCATCATCGAGTCAGACGCCTCCGGCATTGCGATTGCCGCTATCTTGGCGCAGGAGGACGAGAAAAAGAGACGGCACCCAGTGGCCTACGCTAGCCGCAGTTTGCGGCCAAACGAGCTCAACTACAGCGCCACTGACCGGGAGTGCTTAGCTTTGGTCTACGGAATCCAACAGTTCCGTGTCTACGTTTTCAACCACCAAGTTACTATCATCACAGACCACAACGCACTCCGCTACCTGCAGGAGAAACAGCTAGTGCAACGGCTAGCGCGTTGGGCTCTGCAGATCCAAGAGGTCATGCCTAACATCGTCTACCGACCGGGTAGAGTTAACCACGGCGCCGACGCTCTCTCTCGCATGCCTCATCAGAAGTTGGAATCGCGAAACGTGTACGGTATTTCTGATACCGTCTTGACAGAGGGCAAACCGTACGACGAATTAGTCACTCAGCAGGTGCCGTTTGATGACCATTTGGTCATGAACATCAACGCCGACATGCCTATCAGCTACCCTCACTGGGAACACCTGACGATCGAGGGAATGGAGCTGCTGCCTCCGCTCTCGCAGCCTGACGTCATGGCAGTTTGCGTGCGGGGCAAAACCAAACACTACCAGGAGCGAGTGGACAGTCTGAGCTGTCATCCGATGGTTCAGGTTCCTACTCGGCAGGACCTGGAGAAGTTGGCTGCGGTCCACCAGAAGCAAGATCCACATTGGGCCGCCATGATAACCTACAAAACGGACGGCGTCCTACCTACTAGCGAGGAAATGGCTAAGTGGGTTCGGCAGAATCAAGAACACTACGTGGTGACCGGAGAGCTGCTGTGGCACCTACAGCCTACACCTACGGTCGCTGACAACGCACCAGGCGACCGGACAGTGCAGCGACTGCGTCTCTGCATACCTCTGCCGCTCCGCCCTCGACTGCTTTATGACCACCACGGAGCGCGAACATCTGGCCATTTCGGGATTAGCAAAACCTACGCCCGAATGAGACGTTTCTACTACTGGCCACAGATGCGACAGGACATCGCTAAACAGGTACATGGGTGTCTGTTGTGCGCAGCTCGGAGGGGTCAATCACCAACGGAAAACCCTCCTATGGGGCTCATGCCAATACCTACGGAGCCCTTCCAACGTCTCTACATGGACACCTTGAAGCTCAACAGGACCGCCACTGGCTACACCTACGTTCTAGTAGTCATGGACGCCTACACCAAGTTCGTGGTGGCTCGGCCATTGCGAGACCGGCGAGGACACAGCGTGGCCAAAGCGCTGTTAGACTACGTGTTCATGGTTTTTGGACCACCCAGGGAGGTGATCTCTGACAACGGCACCGAGTTTAAGAACCGTTCGGTGCAGAGACTGATGGAGATGCACACGGTCCGACATCGTTGGGCGTTGCCTTATTCTCCTCGGACCGGTGGACTAGTGGAAAAGATGAATTCCACTCTCGCCAACATGTTGTCTCGGCTAGTGAACAAGGAAGCGGACGATTGGGATCTGAACCTGTCTACGGTCGTCTATGCCTACAACGCAACTCCGCAAACTGCCACGCAACTTCCCCCGGCCGAGATGGTTTTTCTTCGGCGACTACACCTGCCGAGCGCAGTGCCTGAGGCACACTTGACCGCTGACGCGCTAGTAGAGGGGCCATCTGATGAGGATCGCAGACAACAGTGGCAACGGGACCGCCGTTTGCTCGAAGACAACCTGCGACAGGCCCAAATCGCCAACCAGGAGCGATTTGATCAGAAGTGGAACACTCGCGAGACCAGAGTGAAGCCTGGCGACAAGGTAATGCGCTACGACCCCAGCGTACGAACCATGAAGTTGGCGATGCAGTACACTGGCCCCTATTCTGTGGTCGAGGTACAAGGGTACCAGGCCATCGTTGTGCCAGTGGGTGGCCGAGACCGAACGCCTCGTCGTGTGCACGTACAACACCTGTCTCGCTGCTACCCAGAGTTGGAAGGACCCAGCTTCTTGCACCAGCGAGAAGTTGAGCGGCTGCAGGCTGCCGCCCCTCCTCTTCCTACGTTGCCAGGAGAACAAGAGGCAGAAGAGAGCGAGAGCGTCGCAGAGTTGGAGAGAGCGCTGGCTGAGACTACTGCGGAGGACGCCGGCCAGGATCTGGAACCACCGGACCATGGCGTTGCAACGGCGGCTGAGCACTGAGTGTCACTATCTACGTTGTACATAGTGTATGTATTTACTTTTTCTTTCTTTTCTCTCTCTATGATATCACCCAACCACTTGATCGGCTCTCGGGGATACCTACCCTTCACTACTACCTCTCCTGTGCGGTACCCGGTGATGTAAGCTGTGGAATGGAGTCGAGGATGGCCCGGTGTCTAGCCAACGACCCCGGTAATGACCGGAGTCGGCGCAAGAAGAAACTGCCGGTGTTCGCCCAACATCCGTTGGGCGCAGTCCTGCAGTTGACGTCGTGGTCGGCAGGATGAGCTGATCTGCCGGTGCCTTGCCAGCAGGTCAACCTACGAACGGCACTGAGATAGGAACTGTCTCAGTAACCTACTGGCTACATTTCCTCTACACTCCGACAGTCAATAGTGTTGGCTGTCTACCACCTCGTTTTCGTGCGAACATCAACGCGTGGAGGGACTACCAGCTACTTGACGCTGCCAGGGACCTCGTGGCTGACGTGATAAGTTCTCACTTCGGCACCCTGTCAACGTGCCGACCGATGAGAAGTGTCGAGATGGGGGTCATCTCGGTAATCTACCTCGTCTACACTACGTCCGCCGGTACCTCAGCGTGCGGACTGTCAGCGTCCGCCTATCAACTGCGTGCGGACTGTCAGCGTCCGCCTATCAACTACCTAACTCTACCGCCAACGTGCCAGCTAGTGGGCAGCGCTGAGATGGGGCCATCTCGGTAATTTTTCGGCTGCACCTACACTGCGGCCGCCAGTAGTAACGGCTGCCTACCACTTCGTTTCTTTGTGGACGTCGACGTATGGGAGGACCACCAGCGTCCGCCTATTAACTACTTGATTCTACTATCGACATCGCGGCTGACGAAATAAGCCGCCACTTCGGCACCCTGTCAACGTGCCGACCGATGAGTAGCGCCGAGATAGGGGTCATCTCGGTAATCTATCAACTGTACCCCGTCTACACTGCGTCCGCCAATACATCAGTGTGCGGACTGCTAACGTCCGCCAATCAACTACTTTACTCTACTGCTGACGCCGCGACCGACGTGATGAGCCAGAGTCCCTGCAACCTGCCCGTCTGCCAACCGACAGGTGGCCTGTACCACCTCTAGACAGCAACAACAACAGTAACTGTGAAAAAGAAGACGGTTGCCGGACTGAGAATCTACGTTGGTGCCAATCGGGCCGAAGGGGTCATTATGATCCTCCGGCCATAACTTGAACACTGTTCGTGGACCCTATACTGCGATACTACGACCTAGCACTAGCTACTCCAGCTGTGTGTTAGCCTCGAGCGCCGGGTGACCAACAACTAAGTGGATGGCTGACGTGCGTTGATTGTACAACGAGAGAAGGAAGACCCTACTAAGGTATGGAGTCGCCTCTGTCACCTGCCCGGTACCAACTGTCATTTGTGGGAACGCTGACGAGAGAGGCCGAGATGCGTCAACCAACTGGAAACACTACTACTATCATCTACCTACCAACGAGGAATGCGAAGAAGTCAGCGGATCAACGGTGCGGCAACCTCCCTGTCTTGGATGCGGACTGACCTACCATCGGAATCAGCAGAGGGCTACGGCGCCGAGGACGTCGCCGACTAAGAAGGGGGCAATGTACAGACCCGCCCTATTTGAACTGCCGCCGGCCGCTTGCCAATTCAGGGTGCGCTGCGAGAACCAGCTCCTACGGCAAACACGAGACAGGGCGTGGTTTGGCCGCCGATCGCCGAGTCCGTCGCGGTTCTTCCGACCAATCAGGAGAGGCCCGAGAAGAACGAAGGCTAGTGATTGGTCGATATTTTGAGTGATAGCTTCTAGAATATTCTACGTCTGTCTGGCGGGCCCTAAGCCTGTCTGGTTTCTTCACTTTGGCTGTGTTTTACTTTTGTGTGCAGTTGGTTGCGTGTTAAAGTCAACCTAGAAAAGCTGCGTCTCTGCGCGACAAGACTCAGGTCGACTCCTGAAGTGAGCTGCCTCCGTCTTCCTAGCTGCCTGTAGTGCTGCTTTGCTGCGTTCCGCGCCGATTGCCTCAGTGTGGCTCGAGTGGTTCCCAGGTCGCCTTCTCCGTACGGCTCACCAGCGACACGTTCACTGGTCGGTTAAAGGGCCCCTCCGTTCGGCTCCCCAATAACACGTTTATTGGGCGGTAAATGAGCGTCGTCAACAGCCATCGTCAACCCGGTTTTCTTTTCAACTTTCTTCTTTCTACACTTTCCTGTAACTGCGCTACAACGTGTTTTCCTGCTTTCTATCGTGTTTTGCTATCGGTCGACTATCGTTTTATTGACGTAACCGGCCATTTCTACAAAATCTGCGTAATCATCAAAAAGAACACCTTTTCTCTCCTCTTCAACAACATCATCTGTCCACGACCCGAGGTGGAACCAACGAGAGAAGTGTCGGGTTAGGGCAATAGTTTACACATCTGCCAAAATTTATCTAGCAATTACTGATGGTGTGCCTCGCACGTACGTAGTACTGTATTTCCAACCAGTGCAAGAGTTTTGTTTCGTTACACCTTTTGGTTCGCCTTGAACTATACAACAATTTTATTGCGTATACGCGCTTGGCAACTGTCACTAACAGATTTTAGAACATACCTAAACAATACATGGAGAACACAAGGACCAGGCGAACTTTACTTAAACTGCATACTTTGTTACAAAAGAACGAATTTTAAACTATTACATGGATAAAAAATTACTTGCTAGTCACGAATTGCAGACCATCATACATGTAACAGGAGGTCTGACCCCCACCGGACATGGACCAGACCGCACCCCGATCGCACCTAACCGAAACGTTTTGACCAGCAACTTACTCAGCAATTTTTAGAATTTCAGATTCTAAAATTGTCTCTTAAACATCACTTTTAGCTGTATTTGAGCCTAAATTAGCGATTGTTGAAGATTTTGAGCGCTTTTAGTACCCAACCCTCCTAAGAATTTGGTCTCAGTCAGATCACCCGGCCGGAGACCTGTTACTGTACACGCATGCAGATCACCATGACATTGCAGTTATGAATTCTTTGCATGCTCACTTGATCTACTGAAATTTTTATGGTTAAATATAGTTAAAAAGCAGAATGGTTATGAACAGAGTAACAGGTGACTATAATCAGGACAGCTTGGCTTGATGCTTGTACGGAAAACGAAGTTGCTGAAACAAACATCAGCATAACTTTTAGTCCAGCCTACAGGTCGCACGTAGACCTAGACCTGCCCACAACCATACATGGGTCGCGGGGCGGGGTTAGGGTGGGGTTTACCCCTCCCCTCGCCGGCCAATAGCACCCCCTCGCCGGCCATACCCTCTCCCGCAGGGCGAAAATTTTCGCTTATTAAAGGCAAAATAGGCGTTTTTTGGACATTTTTCCCGGGACCCCCCTCCAGACCCCCTCCGGATCTTTTCCGGCCCATGTATGGCCACAACGGTCATGTATTTCGACTTCCAGTACCTAACTAAAGAGATAAAGAAAATAGTGATACCACAGCACATGGTAACCGTTCAGCCGAAAGAGGATCACGTCGACAAGCCAAGTTTTCTCAGCCAGACTGGAGTGTTAGAACTTGTTGGCCTCTATGCATACATGGGCCGAGGGATGGGGTTTTGCCCGCCCCCAACTTCGGCTCGACCCCCCGAAACGACTCCCACCCGCTAGCGATCGACCGGAACCGGACCGAAATAACCCCAGCTCCGGGCGGAACCGGAACTTTTCAGCGGAGGCAAAAAATTCAAAATTGCTCCCAAAACTAAAAATTCTAGCTGAAATTGCAGAAGACAGTTACAGGGTGCTTTGCTAAAGTTAGAACTGGTAGAACTGCCATGAAACATTACTGTTTTACATGTCCAAGTGGTGTTTACATACTGTTTAAGCACCAAAAACATTGATTAAGTAGTTTTAGTTTACTGATTTCTCAGAGAATCCTACATCCCATACAACCCGTGATGATTTTGCGTTTTTTAGATTTGCGGTGCTATCTCTTTAAGGCCTCTGTATATTTTGAATTTCGGCTTTAAAATATCGAAACGACTAAAATTTTTCCATCTGAAACTACTGTAATTGTTAAGCACCATTTGGGCTGTAGTAAATTACCGACAGTTTTGTGAGCACTTTTGAGAAAAAAGTAGTGATAGCAATCAAAATTGCTGCCTAAAACAAAGTTTTTAGGTGATTTATTAATAGTGTTTAGCGTTACAGGTCTGTTTCCAAAAAGAGCGGAAAGTCAAAAAGTTCTGGTTCCGGCGTCCTTCAGCAACGCAACCGGATTTCCGGTCGATCGCTACCACCCAACCACCTGAAGCCAACTTATGTATTGAAGAGAAGTGGAGGACTTTACTAGTAGACTTGGTATACAACACAACGCACACACTCAAACGCACACACTCACACAACCACTCGATAGCACGATACTACAAACACTCACTCAAACTATCAAACTCTTCATCACTCCCCTTTCAACGAGTGTCGACTGGCCGCCGCTGTGCCTGACAATCGGAGAGACGAACTATGGGAGCTGCACCGCCTCTGTTGACTCGGCATCTTCAGTAGCAAGCTGCCCTGCACTGACACCACATTGATCCGATCTCTTGCGCGCCACGCTGCGGCCTTTCTGCGCCTTTACCTTGATCTGACGACTTGTCAACGGTGAAACAGACTTGCCACTCCTGGACAGCGAACTCAAGCGAATTGCCATTCTTCTCCACCTCTGTCCTCTTCTTCTCATTGCCTTTCTTCTTCCTCTCACTTTCCTCTTTCTCTTTCTTCTCTTGACCCTTTTCATCCTCTTGCTCCTCAACATCACTTTTCTTCCCATCACTTTACTCCAAATCATCCTTTTTCTTCTCATCCTCTTACTTCTCAATACTCTCTTACTTCTCAGCACTTTCTTTCTCTTCACTTTCCTTTTCCTCATCATCTTTTCTCCTTCTACCCAAAACATCTTTCTTCTTCCTTTCTCATCTTCCTTTTCTTCCTCTTTCTCTTTATCTTTCTCTTCTCCTTCTTCTTTCTTCCTTCTACTCCCCACTTCTATCTTCTCTTCCAATTTCTTCTATTCTTTCTTCTTCCTCCTTCGCCTCTTCTTCTTCCTTCTTTTTACATCTAAGAGAACAGGACCGTCCGCTGCTGAGCAAACTTCTAATCCATCAACAATTGAACCACCTTGGACGTCCTGAAGAAAAGCCGAATCTTGAGTGTCGGCAGAGGCCACATCGTCGGGTTCGTCCGCGTGTGCCCCAAGAAGCGCGCTATGAGATGGTTCCTTTTGTAGGCCATCAACTTCATTAAGAAAAGGGCTCTGAGCCATTGAAGAAAAGCCTGATGCTCCATCAACTAAGTGCACGTCATCCTTGACTTCTTTCGCCGCCTCTTTCCACTCCTCTGTCTTCCCCACGTCTTGTTTTACTACCACTTGAGCATCGACCATTAACCCAGTGAAGGGAGTGTTTAATGAGCCGACTGCGACATCCAAAGTGCCAGAACACGAAGCAAACAAAGCCGCTTCCTCTTTCATACGATCTGCGAGGGGTCGAGACAGGTACTGAGCGATCAGACGATCAGTGAACTGACGATGTTCGAGCTGCAGTCGTTGCTGTTCGATCTCCCAACGCTGCTGTTGTTCGATCCACCATTGCTGTTGCTGCTCGAAATCACGCTGGGCTTGCTCTTGCAGAAGTTGGATGTGATCGCAAAAGGTAGTGGACGTCATTGTGAGCATCAGATGGGGCACGGCTGTGCCTGACGATCACGGAGGTTGAAACGGGAGTAACTTGAGGCGAGACTCGTAGTAGAACTTGGACCTTGCAGTAGAACTTGATTGAAGGTGGCTCCCGGGTCTATTCGGCACCAATGAAGAGAAGTGGAGGACTTTACTAGTAGACTTGGTATACAACACAACGCACACACTCAAACGCACACACTCACACAACCACTCGATAGCACGATACTACAAACACTCACTCAAACTATCAAACTCTTCAGTATGTTCCTGACCCCACCCACCAAAATGGCCGCGACCCCCGAAACCAGTAAGCCTAACCCAAATTTTCAGATTTCGACTCCCCCAACCCTCCGACCCCCGTATGTCTGTAGGAATAATGCAAAAGCCACTAGAAACAAACCAAGTCTTGGTGTTGATTTAGTTCCATTGAATCAACCACAATATACTGCACATTATCATCAGCATGCTCGTCTACCTCAACATCAACGCTTTCGTCCAGATCCCCTTCTTCACTACCTTCATCCGGTGTCATTTCCTGCAAACATACCTTCCTTACTAAAACACACTATCTATTCACAATGTCATCAAGAATTTTTAAACCTCTATGCAACAGAGATTTCTCTTTCGACATGGATATTATTGTATTCGGTACTAGAGATTCACTTAATTTTGGGCCCGACGAAGCAGTGTTGTGCAAATATCTGACTCCCGACAATACGTATCTGACTCCACTCCCCTGTACAATATATAGAGGAAGTCACTTTTCGATACAAATATGTCACTCCCTCTAGCGTGTTGGCTTGCAAATTTCTGGCTCCGCTTTCTTTACAGCATCCAAGATTCGTGCGTATTTTGCATAGCAAAATTCCCTGACCTTTCCCAGATCAGTCAGAATTCCCTGACCAATCAGGGCGAAGAATCTCCAAACGGAACGAACAAGGATCGATTATCGATTGACGAATAACTCCAAATGTACCTCGCCATTGAATTTGGCGATCCAAGCGCCAAACCCCATGAGAAAAGCGACCCGAGCGCATGCCTAATTAGAGCCATGACCTACCATAACCACGACGTTTATTGGCTTCTCAGCCACAAAGTGACACCAGATTCGGTCAGTACGATATGTCACCATGTACTACTATGGTATTACATGAAGCGACACAATATAGGGCATCGGTCCTACGCGGTACATGCGATCAATTGGAACAGGTATCAGACAGAGAAATCCATGGACCGCCCAAAAAGACATTAACCCATTGCACAAACAGACAGTTATAAAGTGAAGAAAAAGTGGCTCACCCTGTAGTAACGTTTTCTGCGCCGGCGCACAGGTGAAACAGTGGACTGGCCTTTCGACCTGCTGTTACGAGCACTGCGTACGGGCTTGGCGCGTCCTTCGACCGTCTCTAGCGGGAGGTCCTGGTCGTCGAGCACTCCCTTATTGTAGCGCATATTGATGCGTCTCTGCTGGTCGACGTGTAACTCTTCGTCGGTCAGCGGCACGCAGTCTTGGTGGTGCTGCGTGAGGCCGTCTTCGTAGACATGACCGCGCAGAGTTACGATCAGCTCTTTGATCGGTCCGGGCACTGGGTCCGGCATCACCGCTCTGCGCTTGCCGCCGCCCACGCGCCCTCTGTTCCGGGCGGTCCGACAGCCGCGACACCGGAATCGCGTTCGGATGTCTTCTGCTATCTGCGGCTGCGACCAGTTCACCTCGATGAATATAAAGTTGACGTCGTCTTCGTCGCGTAGATGCAGCGCTGTCTTCTTTGGGATCGGCTTGCCGCAATAGATTAGGGCTGCATCTGAGCGCTCCCTAAAGTTATCTTATTAAAATGGAACATTATTATCGACGGTATAGTGCCAAAATGCAACTGTTTTTTCAACCTCAGTTCGAACCGTTCCTTCTCGGTCATTCGTTGATCAGTTTAGTTCAGATTTGTAGCGCTTTTAAACAAATACTTCATAATCTCCTAGGTTTGGTCTGAACATTTCAGCCTAAACGGATAATGTACGTTTGCTCAAAATTTGCAGACTGACCCAGATCGTATATCGGCAAAAAAATATGGTCTTTCTTTAATACATGGGCCGGAAAAATCCGGAGGGGGCCTGGAGGTCGTCGCGGGGTACCAACGAAGTCCAAACACGCCTATTATTTTGCCTTAAAAAGCGAAAAAAATTTCCCTCCGCGCCGTATGACCGGTGAACGGGAGAGGTAAGCCCCAGGCCGCCGGTCCATGTATGCTTTGTTTCTGTACCAGCGCTCCAGAAATAAGAGAGGCACCTACGTGATTTCTTACAGATCTTTCAGTAAACTCCCATGAGAGATTGTTCAGAAGAGATGAAGGATTTTGTGCTGGAGAAGAAAAATTCAGTTAAAAAGAGGAAAAGTTGAAAAAAATGGACTTCTAAAAGATTTGCTCTTCTAATCAGTATTAGTTTCGAAGAAACAGTTAAAATGTTGAGTTCCGGTACCCCAACATCCGGATCGGATATCCGGCACTGATCGGATCGGATCTAGTCATTGTGGGAAGAGGCTAATAAATCAATAACTGCAGCAGTTACTTGGCAAACTCTTTCCAATTTTCCGGCAGCTTCGGTCGTTTGTAGTAATGAATGTATTGAGGTGGCGTAAACGGCTCTTTTTTACCATGGCGAAAACGCACCGGGAGCGCATCCTCCGGAACCATTCCCTGGAACAGTTAATGAAAAACTAGAAATGAAAGGTCTAAATGTAAGCGGATTAGGCTTTTCTAAAGAAATCTTACCTCCACTTCAAATCCTTTTCTGTATAGTCTTCGCTTCAGCGTGTACTGGTTCTGTTCGAATTCGATGTCACTCAGTGGCTGGCAGTTCTGGTGGTGTTTGGTCTGGTCGTTCTCCCACACCTCTCCGTCCCACGTTACCATAGTCTCTTTCAGCGGCCCGATCACCATGTGAGTTCGGTTGGCTCCGAAATGACCTCTGTACTTGGCCACAAAGCACTGCTGACACTTGAGACGTCGCTTAATCCCGTGCGGCTGCGGAGTGATGTTCTTATCGGCGCCGAAGTAGATGTAGTTCACGTCTGTGTCTAGTCGCACGTGTATGGCAGACGGTCTTTTCGATTTGGTGCTGCCGTACACTGCCACTGCATCTGGACGCAGTCTGAAACAGTCCGTGCGTCTATTTTACCTTCAAAGTGCAGCACTTCTCGAATTCGAACGAGGCCTGGCGTCTTACAACACAATACAGACAAAACAACACCAGCATAAAAAACCTCTAATTTCAGTGCCCAATTACAATGACTGGGTTCGTGCCCCTCTGGCGATTCGAAATCCCTTGACATTTCCAGACAAAAGCCAAAAAATCCCCTAACATTTACAAAAGTTCTTCTGACTAATCTGAAGTTTCTAACCCAAAAAACTGGTTCTATGCATGTCATTTATTACCGCCCAACTAGGGCGAGAAAATTTTGAGAAATTTGCCTTCAAAAAGGCGTCTGAAAAGCATTCTGAGCATACATGGGCCACGGGAGTATGTCCACCCCACAACTTGGGCTCGCCCCCCCCCAACGTATGCATTAATGTGAGAAATAACAGTTTCAAGTTGAACGTTTAACTTACGTAGAGTGGTGTTTCCAGGCCTTCGGATTCAGCCGCTTGTACTTTCGTTGCTGCTTGCTGTTGACCAAGGTAGCCTTTGACGCAGGACTGCTAGACCTGAGTGCAGCCGTCTGACCGCTGCCTTCCGGGTTCACTTCCTCTACTGGAAGGGACTGTTGCTGATCGTCGATGACAATGGTCTGCACCGCTTCTTCTGTCTCTGGACTCTGGTCGACTGGCTCAGTTTCTTGCTGCTCTACAGTGGCGAAAGAGCCGTCGAACTCAGAATCGCCCACACTCGATCTGAACGTCAGGTAACCGTCGGCTCCTGTTTCATCCGCCTCTTCCACAGCAACAAGCGAGTCATCGTAGACCACTACTTCTTCTGGTTCGTTTTCTTCCTCTTGCTGCCGCTGCATTTCTTCTAGCTCCTTCAGCTCCCTTTTCATGGCCTGCTTTTGAAGATAATGCAGTCTGGGAAGTGTCACAATATCCAGGTCCATTATAGCTTGATAGTGCTAAATACAGGAATAGAAAAGCATCTAACACAACTGGGCAGTTGAAATATGGTTAGCGGTGGATTTTGAAAAGTATGAGATTGGCTACAGCTTTCAAGAGGTCTGGTCGGACGCGAAAATTTTAAAAATTTAGGGTAGTCAGCATACATCTAACAGGACATTCGTCGATTAGGGGAGGAGCGTTGGGGGGTCTGCCGCCGGTCGGTCGGATTCTAGAGGAGGGGTTCGGGTTGGTATAAAAAAGCTCAAAACTCGCAATAGAGCTAAAAGTACAGGCGATCTTAGCAATTTTAGTATCTGAAATTCTAAAAATTGTGCCGAAGTCGGGTGGGAGGGCAGGCATAGCCACCAGCACAGTTGTTAAAAAAAATTTTTTTTTGAAGGCCAAAAATTTTTGCTTTTTTTTAAATTTTTTAAAAAAAATTTTTTTTTGAAAATCGTCTTAAATGGGTCCAGCATGCTAAAGTACAGATACTTACAACAAATTTTCCACTTTTGCACCTTAAGTCAGTTGAGAAACCTGTACGAAAACGACAATACAGCTCTAAACACTGCCTGTAACTGCATAATTTCACCGAAAATTGTCTTTAGAGGCACTTCTAGGTGAATCCTAAGGAAGGATTTCTTACGCAGTCGCTGTTAGGCTCAATGCAAAAGAAGTATTACGCAGGTTGCTGGACAAAATGTTGGCTGCTTCCAAAGAATTTACAAAAAATTGGATGTATGTACGTGAATTTCCCCACTTTTTCCCTTAATTTGCATATTGATTTTTCAAAAAAAAATTTTTTGAGCCTTCAAAAAAAAGCTTTTTTTAAAAAAAAATAAAGTCTTTTTTTTTTAAAAATTTTTGACCCTAACAACTGTGGCCACCAGGACCTCTGTTACATGTCTGGTGGTGAGTTAAAGCAGAAAGCTCACTGCCGATCCGGCTGCTCGCACTCCAGCAGCCAACTGATGCAAGCAGGGAGCGTAGCGTCTGGCATTGGGAGTGAGCGTGAGCAGATCGATCTGATTGCGAAGGAACTCCAACTTGGTCAGCTTTGTGGCGTCGTCCACACACTCGTCCCCGTATTTGCGCAGACTCTCCTTGGCCTCGGACAGCCAGTTGGGCTTGGGCAGATTGGGCGGCTCCTCCTCGCCGCCCCACTTACTCACCGACGCCACCAACTGGCCCAGAAAGGAGAATCTGTCGATCGCATTTCTCCACGACGAATCGGTGACTTTGTGGCCTCGGTAAGTGACGCAGAACTTCAACTCCGGCTCGATCTTGATGCAACTGAGCAAGACTGGAAAGCCCTCCTCCGAAAGTTGCACGTTGGTAAACAGCAGACAGCCGGACTTGAACTCCAGAGTGAACTGCTCTTGGATCGGGTCCGTTCTAAAATTACACTGCCTACCTTCATGCAATAATCAGTAGCCGCATAAATGCTGTCATTTACGGTTTGGGTGACCAATCAAGCTAAAACTTGGGGAACAGTGCTAAACTTCAGCTTCCTAGCTCATGGGGGAATGGAGATCGGATCAGGGTTTTCCAAATTACCTGACTTTTCCCTGACCTGAATGCTAAAATTCCCTGACTTTCTACAAGCAAAATATAAAACAGTAAATGTTTTCAAGCACCTAATTTTGTGATTTCTTTTGCATCGGCAGATATTTACATAAACGCTAGCATACCCAATAATTTTCTAACAGCAAAAGGTGAATTTGGTATTCAAAACTAATCGTATTTCAACAGGTATTCCGAGTGTGAAGTTAACAAGAATTAACAGTTTCAGGGTTTGACGAGGCCTGGCTGTCCGCAGCCTAACCAGGGAGAGAAATTTTTGAAGAAATAACTTTTAAAAACGCATTTAAAAGGTAGTCTTGGCGTAAAATTAACAGGAATTAACAGTTTCAGAGTTTGACGAGGCCTGGTTGGGCCGCTGCCTAACCAGGGCGAAAAAATTTTGAAGAAATAGCTTTCAAAAACGCATTTAAAAGGTAGTCTTGGCGTAAAATTAACAGGAATTAACAGCTTCAGAGTTTGACGAGGCCTGGTTGGGCCGCTGCCTAACCAGGGCGAGAAATTTTTGAAGAAATAGCTTTCAAAAACGCATTTAAAAGGTAGTCTTGGCGTAAAATTAACAGGAATTAACAGTTTCAGAGTTTGACCAGGCCTGGTTGGGCAGCTGCCTAACCAGGGCGAAAAAATTTTAAAGAAATAGCTTTCAAAAACGCATTTAAAAGGTAGTCTTGGCGTATAATCAACCGGAATTAGCAGTTTCAGAGTTTGACGAGGCCTGGTTGGGCAGCTGCCCAACCACGGTGAGAAAATTTTAAAAAATCGCTATAATTTTCCCTGACCAGATCTTAAATTCCCTGACTTTTCCCTGACCATTTTTAAATTCCCTGACTTTTCCCTGACCTCCCTGACCCGTATGAACCCTGTTTTACCCTAACGACTGTGGTGAAACGACCCTGTACAAGAAATGAGAGCGTTCGGAAAGACAATCAACAATGCTAACTTGAGATGGTTGATGATGTCCTCAATGGAGGTAATTTTATCGGCTTCCGTCATCTGTTTCAGAGTCTCCTGCTTCTGTTTCTGAGTAACAGCGTCTCGAGCGTCAGCGCCACTTTTGCAAGTGGGTCGTTTCTTGGGGAGACTGAAGGGCAGCATTACCTTAGGGTAGTGACTGAACAAAGTCGGCAGTGCATCTTGGACCAAGCTACGATTTCGGGGAGTTGCCTTGTCGCCGGTTTCACTGATTCGCTTTTTCCTGCGCGATGTGTTCGAATCGAGCATTTCCAGTTTGTAGCAGACGGGGGCAAAGTGCAGTGAGCAGATCTTGCTCTCCTTGTTCGGCTCCCAGTCCGGCTCTCGACGCACGTTCGCCACCCATCTGCGTCGACGCTCAGCGTCGGCAGGAAAGCCGTGGTAGGACACATCGGCTGGCGTCTTGTCTTTCAGTGACCGGTAACCACTACGACACTGCGGCACACAACAGGTCGGCATCTTATTCTTAGTTGCTTCTCAATCGCTTCGCACCAACTCTACTTTCCCAGCAAACAACGCAAAATGAAGAAGAGCTTTTTTGGGTTTATGTATTTTATTAGGCAATTCGGTTTCTTCTAGCCGTCTAACCGTTCTAGCCGTTCGCACCGGCAGGTAACGCTGTGGGCGCTGAATTTTGTGCAATTGGCAGAACGTTTTCAAGCTGTGATACTTCTTCAATAAATGCTTTGTGCTTTCACTCACACCTCTCTTGGCCAACTTCGAATCGTTATGCCGAAATACTATCCCGAGAATTGGCCGATTCAGTTTGGAAATGAATTAAACTGTCGATTTCCCTTCTGATTGCAACGATTTTAGCTCTTCAAGCTGTGATGCTTCTTCAATGTGCTTTGTGCTTTTACTCACATTTCTTCTGGCCAACTCGGAATCGCCATGCCGAAATACTATCCCGAGAATCGGCCAATTCACTTTGGCACTTTACTGAAATCGTTACAATCAGAAGGGAAATCGTCAGTTTAATTGATTTCCAAAGTGAATTGGCCGATTCTCAGGATAGTATTTCGGCTTGACGATTCCTAGTTGGTCAGAAGAGATGTGAGTGTAAGCACAAAGCACATTGAACACCACAGCTGAAAGAGTTGAAATCGTTGCAATCGGAAGAGAAATCGTCAGTTTAATTGATTTCCAAACTAAATCGGCCGATTCTTGGGATAGTATTTCGACATGGCGATTCGGAGTTAGCTAGAAGAGATGTGAGTGAAAGCACAAAGCACATTGAAGAAGCATCACAGCTTGAAGAGTTGAAATCGTTACAATCAGAAGGGAAATCGTCAGTTTAATTGATTTCTGAAGTGAATTGGCCGATTCTCGGGATAGCATTTCAGCATGGCGATTCGGAGTTGGCCAGAAGAGTTGTGAGCAAAAGCACAAAGCACAATGAAGAAGTATCACAGTTTGAAGAGCTGAAATCGTTGCAATCAGAAGGGAAATCGACAGTTTAATTCATTTCCAAACTGAATCGGCCAATTCTCGGGATAGTATTTCGGCATAACGATTCGAAATTGGCCAAGAGAGGTGTGGTGTGAGTGAAAGCACAAAGCATATTGAAGAAGTATCACAGCCTGAAAACGTTCTGCCAATTGCAGAAAATTCAGCGCCCACAGTGCCACCTGCCGGTGCGAACGGCTAGAACGGTTAGAACGGTTAGACGGCTAGAAGAAACCGAATTGCCATTTTATTATTTGGTGTTCTATTTTTTGACGGGCGGGCACAAATCGCCTCCCCAAGAAGTTGGAAAGTTGGAAAATAAAAAATATGAAAAATGGAAAATCCTTCCCAACCATTTGGAAATTAGGAAAACATGCACGATAACAACCAACATCACGGCACGGGATGCAAAAAATTGCATATCGGTAACGCCAGCAATTCGGCACCGGTATGAGATCCCGCCATCACAATAGCCTCATATGTCTTTCCAAAAGTGGTAAAGGTTAACAATCTAGGTCCCTCAGTGGCCGGCCAAATCAATAATTGGTCTGGCCGCTATTTAATAAGGAAGAGGTCAGAGCCGGCCGCTGGCTGCTTGTGCGCTAGTGATGTAAAAAATTAATTTAATTGTAATTGAAATTCGCATAATTGGCCCGTTTTTAATTTCAATTCAATTAATTTAATTTAATTGAAATTCAAAAGTTGGGCCATAATTTAATTGTAATTTAATTGAAATTCGCCTGGAATTTCAATTATATTTTCAATTATTTCCTGTGATGAATGTAAGGAAATGTGTAAGTATTAGAGGCGCTAATGACTTCAAACAAACACCTATTTAGGGTTTGTCACCTTTTTATACTGACCTCACTTTGTTTTTAATATTTTATGCTTTGCATTCTATTTTGTAGTTCATAAAAGTCAAAACAGTGCCTTTTACATGTATGGTGGGTTTACACCCCCCTTTTTTGCGAAGGTACCTGGATGTGATGTTTCTCAAAAATGCTGAAAACCTTTAGATTATGGACAGATATAATAAATAATGAACTAACTGTAAATTTCTCCCAGAATGCCATTTTATGCGTTTTTAAAGGGCACCCCTTTAAAATTTTCTCGCCTGGTTGGGCATGGGCAGCCAGCAGGCTAACCAGGTGTCTCTAAGCTTTTACATGGACATTTTTCTAAGTTCTGGGTCACTGTCACTGTTTGTTAACAGCAAAAATACAACAATTTTAAAAAAATTGAAAAATAATTGGAAAAAATTGCATAATTGAAATTTTACGAGGTTCCATAATTTAATTGAAAATATAATTGTAATTGAAAATAATGGAAAACTATTTCAATTAATTTAATTTAATTTAATTGAAATTAAAAACTGAGCCCATAATTTAATTGTAATTGAATTGAAATTCAAATTCCATAATTTTACATCACTATTGCGCACCAATTATAAGTCCGGCCGTGCAAGAATGCTAAACACGACCTCAATGCTAAAATAGCATCAGATTGCGCGGTAACAACAGCAACAAACAACAAGTGATTCCGTTCCGTTAATAAGCTATAATAAGGACCGATTAGGCATTAATGACCGATTACGAAGTGTATAAGGAGTTATCAAATGGCATCACACTGGTCCTGCTCTTGTAATCTCTCTCGAATATGGAACCAGCTATCTTTCGATTCGTCAGAAACATTTCCGCTCCTCACGACGCTATGCTTTACTGTCAGCAGCGATCGTTGATTCGACGTACGCCTCCGACGTATCCCATTGTTGCTTGTGGACGACAGATGACGCTAGTCTCTGATTCGTGCTACAAGAACGATGGCTTTGTTTGGCGGTGCCCGACTCACAAAGGTCGCAAAAAGTCGATCAGAGACTCGGACCAGTGGCGCGCGTATGATCGAATCCCAACCCTGCCTGTTCAGCCCCCCTTCCAACGCAACGCTAAGCGAGAATTCAAAAGTATGAACGGCACTCATGTAAATATGATCCCCTCCCACCTCGATGAGTTTATGTGGCGTCAGTTTCATGGCTTGAAGGGCGAGGCTGTTTTCGATAATCTTTGTACGCAAATCTCGTTGTGGTACGCTACTCCCTAGTCTGTGTCCGTATAATACGTGTCTGTATGTATTGTACGTTAGAGTCTTTGCTCAATTGTGTGCCTTGTATGTGCGCTTGAATCTTCGTGTTGTATAATGTGTGTGTGTGTGCAGACTTATCAAAATAAACAGATATTCTCAACTTCCTTTTGTTTGGCATTATTGCACCGCCGGACTTCTAATTGGTGCGCACAGGCGACCAGCTCTGACCTCTTCCTTATTAAATAGCGGCCAGACCAATTATTGATTTGGCCGGCCACTGAGGGACCTAGATTGTTAACCTTTACCCCAAAAGTTCCACAACAGAAGAATGGCTATGATTGCGGAGTTTTCGTCTGTGCTTTTGATGCGTTCATCTCGTCTCGTCGAAGGCAGTGATGACAGGTAGATAAATGGGATGGACTTTTTTATATTTCGACTTATTGAATGAAACAATTTTGCGACAAGCAATCGTTTCCAGCATAAGCTGTTGGGCTCATTTTGCATGTATTACTGCTTATTTCCCTTCTCTTATGCTGTAACTTGCGATTTTGCAACTTTCCTACTTTAGGGGAGGCGATTTGTGACATTGGAAAACCCGCAAAACTTTGTGTACCTCTGTGTACCACAGCGTACCGCACGTCCGCGCCGTTTTCGTTTTATGGGGAGGCGATTTGTATACGCGCCATTTTTTGAAAATCCATAGAGATCTAGGAGTACTGGTAGGGACCGGCACGCGAAAATTCAAAATGCCCCTAGGCGAAATTGGGCTTCAGAATTGAAAAGAGCACACTTTATACAGTCTAACAAAACAAACCGGAACGGAATTGGCCGGATATTAAGCCAGTTATGACCGTTTAACTGCGTCACCCAGCGTGCCACCTTTTCTTCCTAGAAAGTTGACCGCAACGTGCATACCGATATGACGGATGTACTTTATCAGACTGTCACTCGTAAACCCCTGCGCCGATTTTGATGGGACCGGTGTCATTCTAATCGCAATGCGATTTTCTTTTACATTTTTTATATACCAAGACTGTAGGACTGCGTCTACCACCTTTATATACCGAACAAACACCGAACCAGGTGTAGCTGCGGGGGGCGGAAATCAGGAACCGATCGCAAACAGAAATTAATGTTTTTAATGACCATTGTTAATTATGAATTAACAAGTTTTATCGATAAATATAGATAATCGATTATTTTTTGGCAATATTCCAAAATTTCAAAATCGTCCAAAACGGTCATGTTATATATCATTTGAAAGCCCTTCGCCTGGCGAGTCTAGTGATCACTACATCAGCATAGGGAACGCCCCGGGGGGCCTGTTTTGCCAAATATAAAAGTACCACTAGAGACGCAAAAGTATAGGCACGCTCTGGAGGGCCTGTTTTCCAAATATAAAAACACCCCTAGGGGACACATCAGTATACGCACGCTCTGGGCATCCATGGGCCAGAAAAATCCGGAGGGGGGTAGGGGGGTCTGGAGACCTCTGGGGGGCCGGCGAGGGGGGTATGGAGTATGTATGTATGGACGGCCGAGGCGGGTATTGGCCGGCGAGGGGGTAAACCCCCCTTACCCCCCGGCCCATGTATGCTGGAGGGCCTGTTTTCCAAATATAAAAATACCCCTAGGGGACGCATCAGTATAGGGCCCGCTCCGGAAGGCCTGTTTTAATAACATAAAAGTACCCCTAGGGGACGCATCGGTATAGGGCACGCTCCCTAAGCCTTAGCCTAAGCCTTAGCCTAAGCCTGTACAGGGCACGCTCCTAAGGGCCTGTTTTCCAAATATAAAAATACCCCAAGGCGTACGCATCAGTATAGGGCACGTTCCGGAGTCGTATAGTGATAAGAAAGTTAATTAATTAATATATAGTCCATTTGTGACCTTCCCTGTTCCCCCCCAGCTACACCTAAGCCCAAACACCTTGGTAGCTCGAACAACTAGAACTGAATAGTAGAGTGTGAACTGGTATTCCTGTGTTTTCCAGGTACATTTGTACATGTCACAGCGGGGCTGGGGTTCTGCTCCCCTCCCACGCTCCCACTGACTTGGGACAACCCCCCCCCCCCAGATAGGGGAGTACCCCACTAAAACGATCTTTTCCACTCTCCCTCTCCGATGTTTCTGGCTCAATTTTTTTTACAGTTTCAGACACTAAAATTGTTTGTAAAACAGCGTTTTTTAGCTGCAAGTGGTACCCGAGGCATAATCAGCCTTTTTATACGATTTGTAGCACAAAATTGCTGTTTTTGAGCGTTTTTAGCACTCCACACTCCGAATTTGGGCTCAGACACCCCAACCCTTCCCTTCCGCCTTCCCTCCAAACATACATGGGCCGGGGGTGAGGGGGGTTTGTACTTTGGTTAGAAATTCCGACTTTCGTTCGTTACTGGACTACCTTCTGTGCCTGTTTGCGTTGGAACATGCAACTCAAATTTGGGCAAAACATATCTATCATACTTATGAATAAATGCTGAAAATTTGAAGAAATTACACTGACATATGAATGAAAACGAATTATATGAAGTTAACTCGAATAAGCGATTACAGGTTTTTTCCGCTTTTGTACCATATTTATTGACTACACACGTTAAGCCTGAGCAAGATTCACCTTATATTGATTAGCAGAGACGCAAAACTACTGAAGGAATGTAAAGAAGCAAAATTAAAACCATTGGCTTTGGGCTGCTCAGGATCCCCAATACGTTCGTATTCGATACCCCCTAATTTTAACGACCTCATCAACTTTAACCCAATTTCCGGGATCTTTGGCGGACCTAGGAGACCAATGCTCAGTCATTTGAGTAAGAGCAACACCCAAACTAAAATTTAAGCGGGCGCACCTTTTTTATTTGTTCTTTGTTTAAGAGCAAACTTTCGTTTTCTGAAAAAATACCAATTCCGCCTATGCTTAACCATGTAAAATTTCAATCTGATTTCCGGGATCTTTGGCTGCATCGATGCCGAAAAAAAATGGCTCAAACGAAAGATGATCAATGCCTCTTTATTACCGTCGGGCGCACCTTTTGAGATCATAAACTTTTTTTTACACTGACGCTGTTTTTCCGCTTATTTTAGCCAAAAACAACCGCAGCTTAGCGTATACCAAGGCGATTTTGGTGAATAGTTATGTTAAAATAATCAAAACAAATAACCATAAAAAAAGAACGCGCTTTTCTAACCGCATTTTTTAAAAAAAGATGATTTTGACCGCCGCGACACCAATGTGGTGAAAACGCGCGAAGAAAATTAGGCACGCGGTACGGCGCAAAAATGGCCGCCGTTGCCGGTCCCTAGTACTGGAGCAGCCAGTTGACCCGAAAGGCCGCTCGCGTGTGACTCATAGTAGGCGTCCGGCTGTAAGAATGCAGCTGACCAGCATCAGAATAGTGACCAACAAGTTGATTACTGTTTTCTTCGAGGCAATGTTGATTTTATGCCTTCTTGCTTAGACTGGCAATAACAGCTCGACTGCCCAGCATTGCCTTCACTGCAAAGAACTGCTGCTGCATACGGACCATTCTAGTTCAAAAAGCATAAAATTTTTCCATTGCGCAAATTCATGTTTAGAGTGGACATAATGCAGATTAGAGTCCACCAAAGGCGGACCTTGACCTCCTCTACAAAGTTGGCAAAGTTGGTCCTAAGGCCTATGTCGAAAGGCCCAACACCTACCAATAAGAAACTTATTTTCTAAAAGAAATGCCAGGTGGCTTATTTATATTTTTGAGAGACTGTCCATTAGGAATTAATTGTTTCAACTGGTCAACTGCTGCTCTCTCTGGCTCAAATAATTTTATTGACACCGGCCTCAATTCAAACATGTTTTAGTTGTATCAATTGCTTGTTCGTCTTTATCATCGAGTGGACTCTGCCGGCAGATGGGACCCGGATTCCGAAATTTTACCCAAAATGCCAATTTTCGAAGTGATGCTGGAGAGCATGTCTGCTTTTACAGACATATATGGTGCCGGTACCATATGGTACCACCACAGTCGCCGAACGTGGGGGCACCATATATGGTACCGGTACCATATGGTACCACTACCCTAGGTACCGGTACCATATATAGTACCGGCACCTTATATGGTGTCGGTACCATAAACGGCGTTAAGTGCCTGACTGTATAATGTACATAAAAATCTAGTGGTCGCTCCATTTATCTAGATGTCTATGGAAAACTAGGCAAAATATATGAACTCAGATCCCCCTGTTCCCCATAGTACGGAAACAGCGGGTGTTAGTCTGTTAGATTAAAACAGAAACCGTAGTTTTTGACCACGACGCCAGTGACGCACTGTACATACTATGTATATGACTTGCTGACCGTATTTCTCAATGATTTCTTTATCTTTACGAGGATAAGATTCGATTATTCAGGGGGCCGAAGTCCGTATGATCTCATTATTTCGCAGTGTCGAGTATACGGCCACTGGCCAGCCACGCAATGCGTTGATTGGCGAGTGTCAGTCGCTAAGCTGAATTGATGTCTTGTTGCTGTCAACTTCCGACGGTCGTCCCAGTTGCCGAGAGAGCTCCCAGTGTTGGCATTGCTGGCTGCTCAGACAGCTCCTGACATAGGCGTATCCAGGTTTTTGCAAAGGGGGTGTAAAACAGACAGTTTTAGTACATAATTTATTCGTTTCTCTGATTTTTGACAGATTTTTTCTTTCTTCCTCCACCGTACCCTATCCGGTTGACGTGCAATCCGCCGACTATTTGACCCCGATTAATGGCCAGCCCATTGCGCCCACTATCAGGTGCTATCTGCCGCCCAGGTAATTCAATGAGAACTCAGTTATCCTTTCTATTGCACTTTATTTATAGCAACCAAACTTTTCAATTATATTGACAATAATGCTACGTATGGCACAACAACAACATAATCAACATCAATCAGGGTAGATTTTCAGAACAAAAACCAGGGATTGTCGGAATAATGAAGTTACTGTAAAATCGAGCTGGTATTTATGTGAGTTCCCTTAGTACGGCTAAAAACACAACTTAGCCCTGTCCTAACCCTATACCCTGTACAGGCTAAGCTAGGTTTCGCTGCTGAATTGCGAGGGAAGCAGCGTGCATTTCACTTATGCATGACGCACTGATGCTCCGATTTTGATACATCGACACTAACCCCCCACCAATTTGGAAGTACCAGCTTCTGTTCAGCACTGTGAACAAGTTTTAGGCTTCTACATTGATTGGGGATTAGGCTTGGGATAAAGTTAAACGTACCTTTATGATCTATCTTTAGGAATTTTAGGATCTAGCCTCAGCTTAAATCAGGTAGGTTTTCGCTAATGGGGGATAGTGTCCCACTATTGCCAAACGTTTTCTTACTTTTTAGCGAAAAACAGCAGCGCCGCTACTTCCATTTCATCTCTGAAAATTGGCTACCGTAGTAGATAGATAGTGTTTTCGTGTTGAGAAACTAAAGACTATGTCGAGTACGGTAGCTAGAAACGAACGGATCTAAGAGAATCGAAAAATTTTGCACAAAACAGAAACCGAGCCGAGTGGATTGTGAATGGCCTATACCTTATCCTAGCACAAAACTATTCTGTTGGCAACTACTTTGCATACAGCAAAAATATATATCGTAGTTCATACTACGTATATCACTCGCACCACACCAGAAAGCAGCTGGCGCGTAGAAATTATAATTATATACAGTAGGTTTTGATTTTATGATACAACCCTTTGCTGCCTGATGTTCCTCCTCCGGTTTGTTCGTCCAACGTAAACATGCTTAGTAGCGGATTTTGGTAAAACAGCGAGCGAGTTGACGTCTGCGTACAGGTAGTCTAATTCCAGTCAGACTATTTTCGAACCCACAAACAAACAATCTCTCTCGGATAGCCAAGCCACCATGATACACGTGATTGCGTCAACTACCGATTGAGATGAAGTTTTCAATTCTTCAATTTGAGATTCATTTTCATGACATAGTGAAAAGCAAAAAGTTGAATAATTGCCTCGCAACAAATTATACTTAAGATTTCGATGTAGTGCAGTTGAAGATTGCTTGGATAGTTAGTTTGATTTGGACAACTTTTTAAACTGTCGTTTTCGCTTTTGCGTTAAACTAGCCGGATATCGCACGCACACGTGCGTTCTTGTCATAAAGATTCGAGATTTTATGACATTGCCGAAGTTGAACACAATCGGTTTTACGACTAACAAATAAATATGAATAATGTGATGGCGAGATGTTCGTGTGCGCACACCACAGCAGTATCTGTGATCCTAGAAACTTCATGGAATCGTCTGCACTGCTCTTTACTCTTCTTTTTGCGTTCTTCTCTGCCGTAAAAGGAAACTGCAATTGCAGTTCCGAAAACCGTTTGACTCTAAATGCAGGGTCGTTCGTTGATATAACGTCGCCCAATTATCCTAATCGCTACTGCAATAACTTGAACTGTAGTTGGACTGTAGAAACCGAGCCCGCAAACAGAATATGGATTACATTCGACCACTTTGAAACGGAAGAATTCTACGATAAGTTATTAGTTTACGACGGCGATCGACAAAGTCTACTTGAAACGTGAGTGCGTGGTTGCTGCAGCAGTCAAGGCTGTAGTTGTACATGGTATAGTTTAAGTGCCTGACTGTAAGTCAGAAAAGAAAATAGTCTAAATGGATACAGTTCAACAGGAGCAAAAGCTAAGCAGCTGGTTCTAAAATTTGTGGCTTCAGAAACAGTGTTTTTTAAACATTTTTTATTATCATTACTGAAAGGTTAATACAGAAGTAATTAGGGACACATTGATATGTACATCAATAAACAGACAGACATATTGGAATCACAATTAATTAGATTCCGGGCATTAGAGCCGAAAATTGGCCCAGCTCACCCAGTCTGAAGTGAAGGTCAGTTGGAGTCTTTTTGTCTTGAATATACTTTGAAACACAATATGAGGGAGGGATGCATCAATTCAGATAGCTATCCATTTTACAAAATTCATATACTTCATGTCTGTACTTGTTGTGCTCTTGCTTCTGGCAATTAACACACTTGGCAACGGAAAATTTTGCAGTAAGTCTTGTCATAAATAACTCCACTGAAAATACACTTTTTGTACTACGACAAGCATACATAATGTGTTTGGCAATTAACGCAAATCTCATCCATTCTTCTGTATTTGACTTAAATTTAGGTAATTTACAGTAAGTATTACTTAGGTTACTCAAAGAAACAAAGTGTTGCAGGTGTCATGGATTGCATTGCAGTCCGGTGCTGTCACTCAGTACGTCAGTATTCATTCAGTTTACTACCGACGGCACAGACGAGTTTTCGGGCTGGAACCTGACTGCACGGTCTGTAGCAGCTCTTAATAACACCGACTGCTCATGCCCCAACCACCAATATACAGTATCCAGGAACACATCAGTAGTGATAACGTCGCCACACTACCCCAACGACTATTGCAACAGTTTGAGTTGTGGCTGGACATTTGAAGGCCCTACTGGATACGTTCTGCGTCTGGAGTTCACAGATTTTCAAACGCAAAATAGCTTGGATGTGGTTCTTGTGTACGACGGTCACGATGACACGGGTGAAATAATTCGACGGTAAAAAATCAAATCTAAGAACCTTGCTAATATTTTCTTCCTAACCATTGATTGAACAAAAATGTTTGCAAAAATCAACCTTCGCTAATGATCTATGATATATCCAGCCATACAGTTCGGCTGGAAGGAATTGAAGAATAATGTTTATCAGTTTTCTTCTTTTGCAGGTGTTCAGGCTCTCATAACTGCATGCCAGCGGTGACATCTCTAAACTACCTTCACGTTCATTTTAACACAGACGCAGCAATAACGTTTAGAGGCTGGTCGGGGAAAGTAACTGCAGTTGAGCCGAGTCCCTGTAGTTGCAGTGCAGACAAACGTATCACTCTCAATACGTACAGCAGCGTTTCTATCAGCTCGCCCAACTACCCCAACAACTATTGCGGTGATCTAAACTGTGGCTGGACCATACAAGCTCCAAACAGTTATGTCATACAAGTCCGTTTTGAATTCTTCAATACTGAACCCAATTACGATCAAGTGACTATTTACGATGGTGGAAAGTATGGAGAAGTAATCAGAAGGTAAAGCATAAACTGTTGGTTTCTGCCTTTTCTGACAACGGTTCATGTATTTTAGATGTTCTGGGTCTACGTGCCGTTCTGTGACGTCAACAGAACAGTCGATATTCATTCAGTTTACCACGGGTTCCTCCAATAGTTTCGGTGGCTGGAAGGCGCTCGTCAAAGCTGTTCAGTGCCAAAGTGAATGCAGCAACAACTACAAGACACTCTACCACACATCTGACTCGGTCAGCGTTCAGTCGCCCAACTACCCTAAGAACTACTGTCCCGACACTGAATGCAACTGGACCATACAAGCCCCATCCGGTGATATCGTCTACCTGCTGTTTTCGGCTTTTGACCTGGGTAACAATGACTATCTGAAAATCTATGACGGTTCCAATGCATATTACAACTCTCTACAAAGGTAACAAAGTTTGCGCAACAGTTGAGTGCAAAAATGAGCATAGTTTTAGCTGTTACGGACGCGATTGGTGGTGCTATCCGGTAAGAAGCTCTGGGCGCTACATGTACATCGTGTTTCACAGTGATCGCACAACGTCCACTGCAGGTGGTTTTAGTGCAACTGCTCAAGCTCAGTCCGGACCGATCAGTAAGTATCGTGCGCACACATTGCGATCACACGGCAGTCGCACTACGGCGCACAATGCTGTCTTGTGACTGTGCAGTGTGGTTGTGCAGTTTAACTGTATTCTTCAGAGTGGCTGTGCAGTGTGACTGTACAGAGTAGTTGCAGTGTTGCTGCAGTGTGATTGCAGATACTGTGGTTTCGCTTTTCAGGTGCCGTGGTTGTGGTGGGCATCACGTTTGGTGTCATCATATTTCTGATAGCTGTTATTTTGTGTGCCTTGAAACTGCGACGTCGACAGTATGATAGCAGACACCGCCCTGTCTTTGTGCCGACCGCAAGTCCGGTCACCAGTAAGCAGCCTTCTGCTTAGTACTATTTAGCTATAAGAGGTCATTCATGCACTCTAGCCTTATCCTCTGTAAACCTAGCCATTCTCTCGGGTGGCCTTAGAAACAAATCAGAATCAGCCTAGTGGGAAAATGCAGTGGTGTTAGTGTAGTGTTAGGATCGTCAATTCAAATAGCTTTTTATTAAAGCCCGTCTCAAAATGTTTGGCGCTGGGAATATTCGGCAGTGTCCTGCATTTATACGCAGTCCAAACCAGATACATGTACATATGGGTCTGGTCCTCTCATCGTCATCAACGATATTACAGCACAATACACGAAATTTGCATATTGTACTTTAATTAGAAGAAAGAGACCGGACAAAAAATCGAAAATTTTGGCAAAAATTCCAATTTTCATGCGGAAGACAGATTTAGAGATTCCCTTTTAACCAAAGTAAGATATGCAAATTTCGACAAAACTGCAGTAATCTTGTTTTTGGCGGGAACAGATCCATACATTCATGTCTTGGGTTTTGACCAGTCACGCAAGGTTACATTCGGTAATACCTTTTTGAAATCCAAGAGGACACCCTTACTTCATGATTGAATTTCCGCTAAAAATCGAAGTCATAGAGCAGCCCAATCAACGGTGGTTTTTTTAGATAGCTGAAGAATGAGGAATCCGAATCTGGTATCCGCGCTAAAATTGTAGTTTTGCCAAAAAAGTCGAATTTATTGTCAGGCTCCTTTCTTTTAACTAAAGTTTAATATGCACATTTGGTGAACAGTGCAGTAATTTACATAGTTGATGAGAGGAACAGATACATGTATACGTGTATAGGGTTTGCACTGCGTATAAATGCTGGATAATGCCAGCGCCAAAGATTTTGAGACAGACTTTAGTTTTCTCATCATTTTACTTTTCGCTAACTAAATCTGCCCATTTGAGCTGATTTATGCACTTTGTAGAAATACCTGTTTCGAATGAACTTCAGGAGGATACATAAATCCTGCAGCTGAAGTAAACGTGGCCTCTTACCCGCCGTTACCTACATATCAGGAGGCATTAGGTCAGCCCACCAGAGCCTACCAGCTACCGAAGCCGACAGCGGCACTACCGCAACAGTAACCGCGACTCAACAGTTGAGTGAGATACATACATCAGTTGACACGTTTATTTAATCCATTTGAACTAGCTGAATAAATTTTCCCTGCATTCACTAGACCTCTTTGAATTGAACAGTGCGTCTCTGACATTTGATTCGTTAGAGCTTTCTGACCTAAGCAGTGTGTCACTCTCACTAGATTCACTGGAGCTTCGACTGTTGTTCCGCCGAATTAATTAGCTCGGGGTCCGGTGGTCCGATTCCATATTATCGCGATTTGTGCCCACGCTAGGGAGATCACTCCTTGCACCGATTAGTGTTTCAAGTGTAGATATTTTTTGACCATGTTTTTGGTTAAAGAGGGGCCACCGTCCTTGAGTTTGGGCGAATATTGTTATGTTTATGCTTGATCGATAGCTAATCGTCATGTCTACCCATTCCCTCTTGGGCAGACACATCTGTTGAAGGACTCAAATGCTACGATTGCTTCAGTAAGTTGAGGCCGTGACGCATTTTTCGTCATTTAAAAAGGGGCCACCGTCCTGGGTTTTCGATTCGATCCCAATCTTTCTAACTGTGCTAATTCTGTTGCTAGGTTAATGGTCTACCGATCCGGCCTTGGGAACGAATGTACGTTCATACGTATTAATTTTATAGCAAGTTTTCTAAGCATGGTTCCGGGGGGAATCGGCCGATAATCGATTATGTAACTCGTTATGACTAGAGCGGGTAATCTGAGATAGCATGCAGTAATTGGTTGTGAATGGGCTGATGTGTTAAACAATAATATTCAAAAGTAGTTGTTTGATACCGGATTAGGTCACATTTCTTAAAGATTTACAATTTTGGTGCGCACGTTTTCCAGGAGGATTTGTTCCGAGACCAAAAACACGTATCTGAGGTAAAGCTGGATATAGCACGCAGTAATTAGATGTTGATGTGTAAAATAAGATCAAGAGATCGTCAGCAGCCATTTGATACCACATTGAGTCGTCTGTGTTTGAAATTTGCAATTGATTGATCTCCCCACTCGCGCTCTCCCGCCCCGCGCCTCGCCGACAAAAAATCGAAAACCGAACCGACCGAAGTAATGGAGTGTCGGTTTGACGATGCACGAGTGAAAACTGAGAACGTTGAAGTTAAACTGGAGTCTTTTGATGAAGCAGAAGAGCAAGTTTCTTATTTTGATGACAATCTCGTGAAAAGAAGAGATCTTGTTTGTTCAACAACAGATAACGATGTGCCAAAGGTAATTTTATGGCAAAACTGACTTTTAGGGGTCCCTAATGAGGGCGTATATCTCAGGATCTAAGCAGAGCACAGTAATGAAAATTTCAGCAATCTTTTAAGAATTTATTGATCTTTCATTTAAAAAAGGATTCACTCAAATCCGTTGAGATTGCAGTTGCTACAGCGGTGGCAAAACTGACCATTAGGGGTCCCTAACAAAAATTTCAATTTTATCTACCGTATTCAGTTTACTCCTAAGCCTGAGCCTAAACCTAAGCCTCAGCCTAAGCCTAAGCAAGAAAGTGATTAATTAATATAGGTACGTATAATAGAGGGACCCCTAAAAGTCAGTGTTAAGGCAAATCTCAACGGATTTGAATGAAGCTTTTTTTAAATGAATGATCAATAAATTCTTAAAAGATTGCTGAAATTTTCATTAATGTGCTCTGCTTAGATCCTGAGATATACGCCCTCATTAGGGATCCCTAAAAGTCAGTTAAGCCAATTTTATTATTACTGAAGTATATTATTTTTTTGAAATATTTTCTTCCAGAATTCTTTTTTAAACTATAAAATTTTTGGAAGTTATGATGCGGAGCGGAGCAAATTTCAGAGGCGATTGTCAGTCACTTCAAGCCCCGTTTATACCTAATTATGGTACTGGCACCATACACATACATGGTAATGGTACCGCTACCTAGGCTAGTGGCGCCATATGTTGGTACCATATGGTAGCCTTTCTAGCTAGGGGGTAAGACCAGAAACCCCCCAAGCACATGTTATGTTTGAAGCTGTTGTTGTGTACTGAGGAAAAGTTTAGGAATATTGCGGCAAACGGCATGACGGTTTTGGCGACAACAAAGAACCAGAACCAAGTGCATCACTCAGTTCAAAGGTTTGCCAAGTTTCTTACTTACATACTGACGCGTTGGTTGTGGTAAGGAGTTTTATCTAGTAAACGTACACACGCGCGACACGGGTCAGGCTGAACAACAGATACGTCTCTCTGAGCTTGGCAGAAACCGTACGTGTGATTCTAACACGAACGAATATGACTATTTGCATATTACGACTCCGCGCGCTTTGGTAAAACGCCATGGTATACAATCGCACGCATTCACGCAAGACTCATGCGCAAGTCATACATGGGCCGCGGGGGTTTGTGGAGTTCCACCCTCCTGCTTGGGTTCGACCCCCCAAACGACCCCACCCACCGACCTGAAGCTGACTTTTGTTCCTGACCCCACCCACCAACATGGCCGCGACCCCCCGAAATCGGTAGGCCCGCCTCCAAATTTTCAGATTTTGACTGCCACCAACCCATTTTTTCGGCCCATATATGTATGATACCAGTCTTTTATTCTGCAATATAATTCTACACTAACACAAAATATTATTTTGTTTTTTTTGGTAGCCTATACTTCTTGTGTCAACCAGCTCGAGCAACTGCCAAAATTGAGCCAACTTACCAACTATTTGACGAACTGGCCCGTTGGGTCACCAACTCCATCAACAGACTCATTGTAGGGGCGCTCAGTCAACAACAAATCTACAGGGTGTGCCAAAAAAACAACCCAGCAGAGTTTTTGCTATAGCAACCGCAAATCTCAACCGATTTGAATGAATCCTTTTTTAAATGAAAGATAAATAAATTCTTGAAAGATTGGTGAACCGTTTATTAAGATAGCCTGCTTAGTTCCTGAGATATTTGTCCTCAAAATCAAAACAGAGATTTTGGCAATGAACAAGAGTGATAATGAACAACCCAGCAGATTTTTTACTTTTGCAACCATGAATCTGAACCGATTTGAATGAACCCTTTTTTAAATGAAAGACTGATAAATTCTTCAAACATTGGTGCAATTTTTATTGAGATTCACAGTTTATTTCTTGAGATATTTGCCTTCTAAGTCGAAACAGATTTTTGAAAGAACAAAAGCGATTCCGTTGCATTTCATAATAAAGCAGATTCCTACTGCTGGGGCTAATGATACTTTAGTGTTGATTCAAATCGGTTGAGATTTGCGGTTGCTACAGCAAAAAATCTGCTGGGTTGTTTTTTTGGCACACCCTGTATATATGCTTACGTTTACATACAGAATGTTCACTAATTGATTTATTATGTATAGTGTTGGTTAGCCAAAAAAGACCCAACTAAAGTCTGTCTCAAAATCTTTGGGGCTTGGTATATCCGGCAGTGTCCTGCATTTATGCGCAATGCAAACATCATAAATGGACGTATAGATCTGTTCTTCTCATAGATTAGATTACTACACTGTTCATGAAATTTGCATATTTATTTGCATAACTTGAGTTAGAAGAAAGAGGCCTAACAAAAAATCGACCTTTTTGGCAAAACTTCAATTTTGGCGCGGATGACAGATTCGGATTCCTCATTCTTCAGGCATCTCTAAAATACTATCATTAATGGAGCTTGGTTGAAAAGTAACAATCGAGTTTCAGCACCTGATGGGCGGCCAAGATTTCACTCCTCCATAGTTAAGCCAAAAAATTATTCAAAGTGGTACACTTAGGGTTTTTCTCGTTCAACCCACCTGTTCTATACGCTTCTGTGTTATTTTTGACTTGCTGAATCTAGTGGTCACATTCGTTTTGCTCGATGACTTCGATTTTTAGTAGAAAGGGTGCCCGATGCACTTGTATGCCCGATAAGTAGTCAAACTTTTGCTCTTCCAGACTGTATTTCTAACTAAAGTATAGGCTGCAAATTTCATGAACAGTGTAGTAATCTAGTTGAAGAAAAGAACAGATCCATATAACTGTATAGGGTTTTCACTTCGCATAAATTCTGGAACTGGACACTGCCGGACAATACCCAGACAGGGCAAAAGATTTTAGGACTGACTTTAGTAGGGCCGTGGATTATAATCGCCTCAAATAAGTTAGCAAATTTAACACCTAAATTAGCCCATGCAGTCATGCTTTATGTTCGGAAGACGCCACCCTCACTTTTGACGGTGCTAATTTTTCACCTTGGCTGAAAGTAAAAATCCACTGGATTTTAACCGGCTGTGCTAGACGCTGATCTAAAGTCCGTATAAACTTGGTTAACCTGCTAAATTTGGAAAAGATCCAATGAAGGGTTTGTGAGATGTTTATGTTTAAATTTCAGGGTCAGTTGGGTCAGTGAATTTCAGGCGGGCCGGGCCACGCATGCACAAAGCAGAAATAGAATTTTAATTTTATAAATTAAGCATAAAATAGGTCGCTTTCTGTTTCAAAATGCTAGTTTTCAATGCTGAATATAATTTTAACTTTTGATTTGAAAATTGAGACCAAATTTTCAAAACGTTTCTCAGACAAAGCAAAAACCGACGGACAGGGCCGGTCCTGTTTAATGCTGGGCCGTTAATGCCTCACCTGAACGTCGAGCCGGAAATTGGAATTTTCGTGTCTACCCTTATTTTTAAAGTTTTTGGTTCATAAAACCAATACGAGTTAGAAAAACGTGTCACCAAACTTACAAATGTCTAGCCAGTTGTCTTGTTAATTTTTGCTGAAGATTTGAGCCAAATCTATAAAGATCTGACCGAGAACGAACTGTTTGAATGAATGTAGTTTGAGAAAGGGGGTTGACATTTTTATCTATACTGCTATGTATTAAAAATTTAGGTGAGAGGGTGCACCTGTTCGGGCAAGCTTGTCAGCCCGATGTCCGAACATCTCGATTCTAACTTGGTCGCAATGACGAGTGAGCCCAGTGCAAAGAAGAAGAAACTGAACGGGAAGGTGTCGAAGCCCAATCACTCCAGCAATCAAGCCACCGATGCTTCATGTCCTGCCTCTGATGCCATACCGTCGGCGCTTCTTGTTAATCCCACCTCTGAACCGCGACCACGTAGCACTGGCGGGGAAGGTGAATCTCTGAACGCTATACCGGAACTTCCTCGCTCTAACTCTGTCAACACACTGGAAGTGTTGCAAGCGGCAAATGCAGCCTCTGTTCGACCTCAACGCTTTCCTGCTCCCAGTCAACAACAATTTTACCCTCCCGTCTGTCCACCTCCTCAATTTTACCCTGCCCCGCCACCACCCGATAACTCCAGTGTCCTTTTTGCTCTTGCATCCGAATCACGGCGGCAAACTACAGTTTTGGAGGAACTGAGGGATGCTGTGCGCGCACAGAACGAACTTTTAAGACAATTTCTAGCTCGTACCGTTCCCAACTCGGAAGTTTGTGAGAGGCCCTCGGTCTCAGTGCCGGTGCCTCACTCCCTCGGGCTTAAAGCTCCCTTTGTGCCACTGCAGGTGACCCCAACTCAGGCGAGCTCATTGGTGGACATTATTTTCCCGGAGCTGCAGCAGGTTTCGGTGAATGAGTTCATGGAAGCCGATCGTTTGCGTGCACTCAACGCCAACTACACTGGCCACAGGGGCAGTCTGGCTTGGCAGCTAATGAAGGCGGTTTTCACGCAAGAAGAGTTGGCCAGCAATGCCACCATCACATTTGCGATCGGAAAGAAAAAACTAGATGTGCGTAAAGTGAATTGGATGAAAAAGACGGTGCTGGTTCTGCGGCCACCGAACTCTAACGAAGACCTGAAAGGAATCTGGAGCTCAGTCAGAAACATTATCAACACGCGTTTGGCTTATTTGTACAAGGAAAGCAAGAAGGCTATTGTAGCTACGTCCAGTTAAACTGTATCTTTTCATGTGACAAGGTCGTACTTGTAGATTTTCCGTTTGCCGTTTGGTCATTTTTATGCATTATAAACTGTAACAGAGAGCAAACGTAAATTACAGCACCAATTGAGGTGAGGTGAGATAGCATAAAAAGGGTTGCACGCGGCGGTACTTGAGCGCCTTTACTAACAATAGGGGGCCGCCTAGAACGGACTAAATATCGGCCAGCTGTTCGTGCGGCCAACACTAATTGCACGCCGGGTCACACAAACAGCGCCATCAAACGCATACAAAGGATGACTGGCTGTTGGCCCAATTTTGGCAGGCTATCGAGCTGTTTGAGAGCGGGACTGTACTCTTAACTAAACTGGCACATCGCAGGAAACTGGTGTTGTCAAGAAGAGCAGAGCCGTTCAGACGGTCAACAGTTCGGTGAGGCTAATGAAGTCAGTGGAGGAGACATCTACTGAATTAGAGATACTGACCGCACTGGAAGCTAAGGCCAGTGCCCGCAGATGGCAGCGACTGACGCAAAGCCATGCCATGCAACACGCAGATGGGGTCAGGTTTCAGTGCTGAAACCGAAGTTTCATTATTTGAACCAGTTGTAGGTGTCGGGGCCAAATCGAGCCTCAGCCTACGCACAGACAGAAGAAAGGTGGATTCCCACAAATAACCCGGTTCCGCGGCAGAGAGCCATGTTTGCCGGCTTTACGATGACTGCTGATTGTGTAAAAGTGATGAACAGTGTCAGCCAATATCTCACTAAGCGAGGAGTGGCAGCTCCTATAAGCGAGACCTCCGCTGCTTGCCGGTAAGCAAACATTAAAAATATTTCTGTCAGGGATTTCTTGGTTATATAGTATCACTTCCAATTTTGTTTATTTCCTTATAAACGAACTGATACTGTATTAGGGTACTGGTAAAGATACTACCTCCATAACATGGCATCGTGCCATAGGTCAAAAAATCTTCCCCGTAATAAGCAGTTATTCTGTTATTTACATATGGACTGTTGTATGTATTTAAGAGTGCATCGTAGAGGCCACTCCATGAAAAAGTTGGAAAAAAGAAAGCAGCAGCAAACTCTAAACTCGGTGCCGAGGTGGCGACGTGAGTTGAGCCAGATTCACTTGGATTCGGTTGAACGAGTGGTCGAATCTCTGCTTGCTTCGCAGAAAACTGTAACTGTCAATCAAGCTGTGGCACAAATCCGTACTGAACAGCCAGGTTTTCCTGTTAAAAATATCTACCTCATGATGAATTTTCTGATCGATTTTGGATATCTAATAAGTTATGTGGACGAAGACTGGGTGGTGGTTAAAGAGTCGCAATTGCCTGTTTACCAAGAAGGCGATGATGATGAGTAAATGCAAATTACCTTGTCTGGTCACATTCTATCGTTTACTTAGTACATATCGTAGGGAGAAACATAATTCAGGGAGATTTGGAATCTCCCTAGGGAGAAATGGAATTCCGAATCTCCCTAGGGAGTGAGAGAATAGAGGTCATATTCTCAAAAACCCTAGGGAGAGACGGAATTCCACTTCTCCCTAGGGAGATTCCAAATCTCCCTGAATTCTGTTTCTCCCTACGACACACGAAAATAAACGCTCAATCACATCACCAGCAGATCAGAGTCTAATGATCGATTAAGCCATTGAAGGTCTGTATAAGTTGCGGGTTCAAGGAGGAACGTGACATTTTGCGGCAAAGCAGTTTGATCATGAAGTAAAGCTTTCGTTTGTTGCTGTTGCTGGAGAATCTGCTTTCGTCGTACAGCTGCTGATGTTTCAGACACAAATGTCGGAAGTGGTAAGACAGAGCGTTCACCACTGCAACAAAGGAGCTACCTGATAATTTAGATACGTACATGTACCATCGTTACAATTACGACGCGTGTAAAAAGTAAAACCTGTTTGTTGATGATCGGGAGGCGCCAACATAGCTGAACAGGTCAGGTTCGCAATGGCACAAGCGATTATGAAAACGCAAATCCGCATTTTAGTAAGAGCAATATGCTTCGGTCAAGCCGTCTGTTGTTGGACAAAGTCGGCCACTTTTATGCTTTTAGTAGGCTGTGGCCCGGCAGAAAGTTATTTCCGGTTCTTTTCTTAATAAATGGTTTGCACTACATAGCTAAGCAGTGGATAGAGTAAATAATTAATGTATTGAAAGGAAGTATGCATGCGACCTACTGTACCTACTCTGTTTAATTGATTTTCTGATTTTTCAGTTTTGGTACGAGTGATTTGGTCGACAACGCTAAATTCTTCAATGTTAATGAGTCTTTGTACATCAAACTAGTGTTCCGACGATTTCAAAATTCGACGATATTTTCAGCTCAATATCGATCGATGTCGATATTTATAGTCATGCAGGAAATCTGAAAATTCGCAAGAGCAACTGCTCTCGATGCTTATCAGTGAAGCACTGATGCAATCAGTGGTCTGATATCAATTATGTGGAGAATCGCAGAAAAGGTAGTGGCCCTTCTGAATCCCTTCATTGAAAAGGTTAATCCTTTTGCGCTTTTGAATGCCAAATTCACCGTTTGCTTTTAGGAAATTGTTGGGTATGCTAGTGTTTATGTAAATGTCTGCACAGATGCAAAGAAATCACAAAATTAGGGGCTTGGAAACATTTACTGTTTTATCAGTCTGTTTGTTTATGAATTTTAGTACTCGGATCAGGGAAAAGCCAGGGAATTTGTAAAAACCTGATCCGTATGAAAAGATTTGAAAAGTTAGCCTTCATAAACGCATTTAAACGGTACTATTGTGAACGTGAACTCAACAAACTTTAACAGGTTTAGTAGTTTGTAGAGGTCTGGTTGGGTGGGCTGCTGCCCGATCAGAGCGAGAAATTTTTGAAAAATTAGCCTTCAATTATGCTAATTATTGATATTTTTTATAAGAATTCTACGTATTTTATTTCACTCTCCAAACCTTTTGCCTTCATCCTTCCCGGCTGGGGGGCGGACCTAAAAACCCAATTTTCTCGAATTAGCCCGGCTGAAATCGTCGGCCGGGCGGCCCGTGCAGGTCTCTAATGAATATGCAAACAAGTTTGATTTCTATATGTATGGTATTGGTTCATAATCCACGATTTCTTCGAAACGAGTCGTCCCATACGTTTTCATAGAACGAACCAAGAGCTGCCGGCATAGTTGGTGTAGTGGTTTAGGCCGCAAAGCCACTGTGCGCATGGTCGTGCGCTCATTCACTGGGCGGGGCAAGTCTTTTGCTGCGGCAGGATGTGGGTGTGCGTGATGGGTCCGCAGTGTGGCCTAACACGCAAGGGCCCCACCCGGACAATCCATCCATCCACGAACCAAGAGCTTAAATATGACAAACAATAATAAATAAAATAAATAATATGCTCAATAAACTACTCAACCGTCATCACTACCAAGTCACAAATGCAAACTGCTAGGCAAAAATATCCAAACCACAAAGACCAATTTATGTTGCAGACCAGAGAGAATTGACAAGTACGAGAGTTAATCACAAACAGATTGGTTCAAAAGTTCTCAGTCTCTTCTCCAGGCGGATTCTGTTCAGCAGCAGGTGTTGGCTCGAGTTCAGGAGCGTTTGGCGGCTGGGGTTCATCAGGTGGTGGTGGCTGGAGTTCAGGAGCAGGTGGTGGCTGCAGTTCCGCAGGTGGTGGTTGCTGGAGTTGAGGAGTCTGCGGTGGCTGGGGTTCAGGAGCAGGTGGAGCTGGCGACTGCTGTACTGGTGGGCCCTGCTGGACGGCTGGTGCTGCAGGAGCTGAGGCAGCTGGCGGTGAAGCCGCGTCCGGCATATGGTACAGACGGTACAGGTCGTAGACAATATACCCCACCACCAAATACTGCAACATGACCGCAAACAAACACACACAACAGTACAAATGAGTGTTCCTTGTCTAGGAGCAAATGCCAAGTGTATATACAATGCTACAAAAGGAGACTAAAAACGGAAAGATCAATTTTAAACAAACTATAGAATTGTGCCAAAGCACACGGGGATGAGAAGGCGAGGCGACCCTTCGGGGTACATAGGTGCCGTAACGTTTCAGATTGTGCTCATTTTCTCTGCTGAAAACGTCGTTAGACAATTTTTGCATGACCCATTGCTCATTTTCAGACTAAAATTAGACTCGATTTTGTTGTGAAACAAAATACCGTTTTCGCTCAATCATCAACACAAAATAATCAAATCAAAACACTTCATATTCTTCAAAAGGGCATGAGCTGGCTCGAGGAAGCTTGCGTTTGTCGAAGTCGGCTCGGAGCGCATCAACCAAACTAGCAATAAGAACGATCCACGCCTTCGGTGCCTCTGGGTATGCTCGCACACTAGACTGCATGTACATCACGTCACTGAGCGCTTCCCCCAGTAATTCCCAATGGATTGATTGGAAGCCGTACGCTCTGAGAGAAATGTGTTTGTCAGCTAAAAACAACAACTACAGAACTTACTTCGCACAGAAAACACTGCCATTCTGTCTGCCCGTTGTACATGAGAGAGTGGTCCTTGCGTGCATGCATCCGCCCCTGTCCCTTTGTATTTATGGTCAAATACGTCGAAAAAATTTTAATTAAAAATCGCCAAATTTTTCGATGTACGGCCGAGAAGTTCCTCGCCCAGGGAGCGCCCTGGCCCAAACAGTATATGACACTCCGTCAGTGTACTTACGTGCTGGTAGGTAAAGAGTGAGTGTGTTTCTTTCGTCAAGACTATTGATCAGAGCGTCAAACCAATTTGTCAGAAAGTTTGCGTGATCACGGCCCGTGCAAAGGCTACCATCTTTCTTACGCAGGGAGGCGCGATAATATATGGACCGTAGCTTAGCATCCTTCTGTAGCAGATTCTCCCATGCGGCGCCCATTATCGATACAGCGCCCCTTCCGCTGTTCTTCGACACTTTATTGATTTTTGACCATGTCGCTCTCAGTGCAGCCCGCTGCATTGCAGTAAGCGGTACCCTGAAGCTTTCGTAAACTACATGGTCTTGCTTTTCAATAGTACTAAAGATAAATACGTGAAAGAAGGCAAAAATTAAGTAGGGCTAATAGATGGATGGAACCAGTACTTAAATGATGTTATTAAAGTTACCAGTATGACATTGGGATGCGCGCTCGACTACCTATAATATGTATTGAAAATGAGAAGGTTTTGGAAATCTTAATGCATGATGATCCCATGCGAAATGTATGGACAGAAATTCGAAAGAAAATTAAGCAATTTTCTAACCTCAGCTTACGCGTCTCTGTCGGATCGAAAAGCACCGTTGACGTAAACGGGCAGTTGACCTGTTGCTCGGTGGGCACACAACTTCGCCGGCGACCGGAGCTGAACTTGCGCGACAGAGGCAGTGACCGTGGCTCGGTCAAAACCGACTCAAACGATTTGGAATAGTGAGACGGCTTTCGGTCGGCTTGCTTCAGCTGGGCCAGAAAACGTTTCCGCGCCAAAATTTTTTGTACTGTGTACATTCTGAGCTGGAGAGCGGTTACAGATTCGCTGTGGACAAATGATAATCCGAAGAAGAAGCAGAGCCGTCTTATTAGATCATAATAATGAAAACATCAGGCTGAGCGCACTAATGGTACGTAGGAAGATAGGGACGGACTAAATCCGTTGGTAATGAATATTGCTCTAGTCTTATGCTTCGAAATCGAAGTAATACGGTCAAACCTCATAAATGGAACAACTCGCTCAATGGAACAGAAATGCTCAGACTAGCCATTTTTCCTATACTTTTGGACAGGCTAAAACCTCGTAAATGGAAACACTCGCTAAACGGAACAATGAATACGTTTTCTGGGCACAGAAAGAAAAGCGTTTTCCATTCAAATTTCCCTCATAGATGGAACATGCATCTTCATTTTCATTAAGTATTACACCTGCTTTACGACTTTTTGATTTTCTGAAAGCAAAATTCGGAGTTTACAAGCCGTCCTGTTGCATTTTATCTAGAAATATGCATAAGAGTCTTGTAGTACGCACTACTCCACGTTTGCTGTTTACTGTATTCATCTTGTCAGGTGGACTAGCTGAATTCTGTTAATACTACATTGTAGTAAGTTGAGTTTATGATGCTGCACCTACTTCTATTATGTAAATTGTGGCTGCCTGTAACTAGGTTATTGTAACGGTTGAGCCACTGTCCAGCTAGATTGCTAGTTAATCACTCTTTTGCACTGGCTATGGCATAAACTAGTACGACACTATTCAGGCCGCCTGTACGCACGCTGCGACAAATTTAGTGTTAGCAGTCAGAAATTGTATTCCTGTGCCTTTCAGTTGCTGTACTTTTCCGGATAAATGGAACAACTCACTAAAAGGAACATAAATGATTAGACGGCCAGATGTTCCGTTTACGAGGTTTGACTGTAGTAAACAAATGAAAAAGATTTTAGTGAGATTAGTAGACACAACAAACAATGAGTCTTGGCACCGTATGAAGAGAATTTACTAGGATGGGAGCAATAAAACAATGAATATGCAAATAGGGTGTGGGGTTTGCTTATTGTTTCATTTCATCC
Organism: Sabatieria punctata; assembly: GCA_030248155.1. Classification (NCBI taxonomy): domain Eukaryota; kingdom Metazoa; phylum Nematoda; class Chromadorea; order Araeolaimida; family Comesomatidae; genus Sabatieria; species Sabatieria punctata. Next base: position 62,193 of record JASANB010005465.1, read on the forward strand.
TGTACCTTGCTAAACTGCACAGAAAGAGAGAGTAGTGAAAAAGTTGGGCAAGAATGTGTTAATCTGTTGTTTTGTTGTGTTGTAGCTGCGTGGAGGTTGCGCGTTACACTTAACATAGGTACAAGTGTGTAATACAGTTATGTAAACCGCAGATCTATACAACCGAAAATAACATGCGCCTAACAGAATAGAATAGTCTTGAAAGTCTACTCTACAAAACCACTTTTTTCTAACACTACATTCAGACGTCAACATGCACCCAAAGATATGTAGACACAAAAACACAATGTTCAAGTAGTACTCAAAGTTTGACAGGGTTAGGCACATCAACGAAGCTAGCAGGCCGGCCTACACTAGCCAGCACAGTTTTCTGATAAACAGGCGGAGCAGGCGGCGGACTGCCTCCACTGTTTCCCGGACTTTCGACGTCCTCCACCAGAGGCTGGTATCCTCCCTCTGCAGGCGTTTCCGGCTGCCAACTTTGTTGAGGAGTAGCCTCTGCCGCTTCAGACAACTGACCGGCGACCACATCAGACACGGCATCTCCGACAAATCGCAGAACCAAGTATCCGTCGCAACCTAGTCGACGGTTGCGCCCGCTGATAGGCCCTCCTCTACCGTAATCCTTGAGATTAGAACGCACGCAAGGGCAGACGATCAGGAAGAGCCAATAGCAAAGGTTGACCACGCAGAGAACCAGTAAAATGGCCAGCCAGCCGTGCACTGCAGAGAAGATTTTGCGGTTGAGCTCGTTGATGGGCAGGACACACTGCAATGTGTGCGAGTGCATCACTCCTTGGTTGAGCACTCGGTACTCGCAGATGATCAGACCCGGGAAGTGTCGAACTGTGTTGATCTCCCATTCGAATGGGTGCTGCAACACAAACAGTTCAACGTTGCACAATGTAAGGCTCTGTACCTGTGGTTTCTCCAAATTCACCATGAGATAAGCAGTGGCAGTCATTTGAACGAACACTTCTGCCGTAAGCAGAAGTTTTATTAGCAGAAAAACGAAAGTAGTGCAGCACTTTTTGCCGAAGTTCTGGCGAATGTAGCCAGTTAGCTTTTGGGCTAGCTCGCGACCGTTGGCTGCATCTCGGTGAACAAAATGAAGAGCATTGGCCGATCGCAGCACAGAACTGACACTTGTGCCTGCAAGAAGGATGAACGATTAAGAAGCGTGTATAAGCTACTGTATTCTGTCACCCGCTCTGGTCGACCAACCGTGCCACAGCAAGCTGGGGAACCATAACCAAAAGGCTTGCATTAACAAAAGGTACGGAGCCCAGGTGAAATAGGCGGGATGTCTGGTGTACATGTCTTCATCTTTGTCAGCAACAAAACCGTGGTTACTGGGCAAGTAGTACTGACTGCTCATGAAGCAGTTTTCCTGCGCGTATTTCACCATGCTGTCTGAGAGGTCACCATTCTCCGGAGTGTGGCATCTGATTGGGTGACCAGCGTACTGTTTCACTGCCACTGCGATGGCGCACAGAAGTAAGACGGCTACAGTAAGCCTGGTGGCTAGCCAGTCGGTCAGGTCGGAATAGGTGCGATTTGGTAATGAAAACATCTTGCAGACAAAATGGTTGTTGTGTAGGCACCTCGCAACCTACAACCGCTTGAGACGCAGGAATGTTTAGACGCAGAACTTGTTTCGAATTACGGGCCTGTCAAAAACGAGGCGCACTGCGATATTTTAGACTAATGGTATTGTCATTTGTCAAGCGGCGTCTGAACTGCTCTGTGAGCGGCAAACCTCTTCAAATTGAAAGATGCAAAGCATGAAACTCGATTGAAATGGTATGCATTAATCCTGAAATTGTCAAAGTTTTGTCAAGGACATGAGAGATTTTGTCGTTATGGAAACGGTTAATTACTCATCAATTTACTGATTGTCCTTCTACGAGGCAAGTCAGATGTTTTGAAGCTTAATGCACAGGAAATCGGCTAAACAACGACTATGCGAACAGGAAACCATTTGCTTAAGTATTCTTAAGGCTCAAAGGCGTCTTAACCACCAAACTCTAGCAGTCACTTTAACTTGACCATCTACTGAACGTGAGTCGACTCAACATGTTGCTCCTATTGGCCTGCTTTTTCCTCTGCAGTTACACTGCCGTTTATGGTATAAGCTTGATTGACCCAATTAGAGATGCGCTTCTCGGCTAGGCCTGACCCGGCCCGCCTTTTTCAGTTAAAAAAAGGCTCGACTAAAATAAACTAAATTTGGCATTTTTGGGTTCTTTTTATCATTTTTCCTTATTCAGAATTAAAATGTTTTGATCTTTAATTGATAAATCCATAATCCTTTTACAAAACCAGGTCGAAATACAGTGTTGGCAATAGAGAAAGACCGGCTGCCTTTTTTGAGTTTCCGAATAATTTCAAATGGCCGCCATTAGGTTGATTTTCAACCGAATGGAAAATATTCGGCAAGGTTATTGTTACTAGCTTACAGTTTGTTTTGTCAAGTCCTAGCTGTTAGCCTTCCGTAGTTATGCCTTATCCGAATAGAACTGACACGAATTTTCATAGTTCAAATTTGAGCATACATACATTCGACGTCTGAAACTTCTGGTGAGTTTATTTCGGATGGGTATAATAACCATACATGTAACAGGGGGTTTGGGGGCCTGCCCCCCACCCGACTTGGGCCAGACCCCCCGGGTGGTGACCCCCACAACGAGACGATTTTTCCGATCCCCCCTCCGATTTTTCTGGGCATAATTTTTTGAACAAATTTTTGCGATTTGTTCCAATTTGAGGCCCAAAAATTTTAAAAATCGCTTGCAAAACAACACTTTTTAGCTGTATTTCAGCCCGAATTAGCGATTTTTGGCGATTTTTAGCCAAAAAATTGCGATTTTTGAGCGTTTTTTTAGTGCCCAAGCCCCCTCCCAAAATTTGGGATCAGAGCCCGCCAACCCCCTTCCCCTTCGGCGGATGACCTGTTACATGTATGGATGTAACTCCAGGCTACAGAAGGGTAGTAGTAGGCTAGAACTTGGCCAATCAAACTGTAAACTAATAATAATAATCGTGCTAAAAATCTTTATATTTGGTTGAAAATTGAAAATTTTCGGAAAACTCAAAAAAGGTCAAGCTGTCTTTTTTATGGCCAACACTGCAGTATTTGAGATACATGACCTTAAAAATACAATATAGTATGAACTACGAAGACGCAAGAAAATACGCAAAAATGCCCCTGTTTCAATTTTTTTGGAAATTCGGGCCTCTCCGGGCCGTCCCGTGCGCATCTCTAGATCACAAATAGAGATGTGCACGGTTCAGGCTGCATCTGCCTCAATTTTTCAAGACGCGGGATGGTGCAGCAAACCTCCCAAGTTGCACTTCAAAATTTGATAATTTCATATATATATTTATAAGATTTTGTATCTCTCAAAATAAGATGTAATTAAGCTTGTAAGACAAAGTTTCACTTCACTGTTGAACTCACAATGCCAAATTATTACTTATAAACACTTTTCTAAAAGTTGGGCCAGTTCCGGACGGGCCGGGCCGGGCCGGGCCAGAGCCTTGCAGGGCTGCCAGTCCGGGTTGACCTTAATTTTGACTCGGGTTCCGGACCAACCGTTTACAGCTTCCAAACGGTCGGCCCGTACACACACGCTCCCTACGCAACTCCAAAGATATGCATATTATTGCGAATTGTAGACGCCAATTATACAGTACAGTATATAATAAAATGTGACTTCTTGCAGCCTGGTATGACGATCTAGACTCTCTTGATGGGCGAACTGCAGAGATGAAGAAACGGTTCATCATTCCGGAGTACTCGCCGCATGTGCTGCGCATGGCCAAGGAACGCTACGACAACCGAAACCGTACCACCCATTGTCAGTGTCAGTGCACGTTGCTGTATGAAAAGTGACGGTACTGCGGAGCCTTACTGTCGTGCAACGAGTCGGGGTCGTTTTGGTGACCGTATAACGGCCCAAACCCACTCCTACGTATGTCTGGTCTGTCTCGGGCTTGTATTTTGGGTTTATGTTAATTAAATAAACCTACGTACTTAAAGCGGAATCTGCATGTTTTGTGAATCAAGATCAAATACTTGGACGTTTCTGTAATTATGTAGAGTTTTTAGGAGAGGGCAGAGAGTTTTTAGTCTATACTTAGCCGATTTCGGTCGTACTCCATTGCAAAAAGACATTCGCTGTAACAGGAACAGGCAGCCGAGCTCTAACAGGTGAAATTCCGAAGTTGTCCGGCAATTTCAAAAATTCAAGTTAAATCGTTCCGCTTCCTCTCCCCAAATTTCTTTGTCCCAGTTCGGCTTGGAGGAGGGGCTACTGTCTGATTGAATTGGCCACGATCTAAACGTACAATGTACATGTTCTGCACCGGAGTGTGGGTTGGGGCGGGGCCTAAGGTAAAGTACAAAAATTGCGTCAGCTTTTAAATTGGGTCCGTTTGATCGGGCCGAAAGGTGCTACAGTAGATGAGTAATCAGTCGAACGACCTCCAACCAAATTGACCGAATTGACGTCAAACCTCCCACCGATCAGGTCAGACAACAATCGACAAAACTCGAATTTAAACGCCGCTCATAAGTAGTACCGACATACCACCGCCCACAAAATCTTGCTCAGTCTCCTTCTCTCCGGCAGGCCGTTTGCCAGTGTAAAGTGGTGGTCGATTGAGTTTTTGTTGTTAAAACTTGATCCGCGCTTTGTTTGGCTTGCGTACCATGCTGCTACGTGATTACGAGCTGTAGCAGCTCTGTCTGTTTCCGTCTGGGTTTCTGCTAGTCAAAACAATGCCAAAGACTTCCTTAATCTGCACTCTTTGCTGTCTGGCGCTGCTGGTGTGGGCGGAGCCGGAGCCGTTCGCCAAGAGAAAATTCAACCGACGCATTTGCCTGAAGCACGCTCGCCTCTGTCGCTCCAAATGTGTTCATTGCTGCAGAAATGTTCGTCTCTATTGCAACGACTTTCTCAGCCCTGACGAGCGACCCATGATGGAGCAAATGGTGCTCAGCACTACTCAGGTAGCTCGCCATTACAGTACGCCCACCTGTCTACAACCTTTGCAACGGCTTGGTTTCCTCCAGCTGTAGACTTATCTATGTTCAGGGCGGGCTGGGAAAACAGAGTTTCAATTGACTGTTTGCTGACTGGGTGGGAATTGGGCGAGAATCACTAGCCATAGTTTTTGGTGCCAATTGTTATTTATTTTAATGCAAAAACATATTCAAACACTCATAATGTTGAGTTTCTGACAAAGCCATACATACATAAAAGACAACTGAATGCGACTGATCGATGTTCACATTTCGCTGCTGCAAAACAAACTTCGAACTATCTGAAATCTGTTTGTCAACGTTAATGCACGTACATCTAGAAATTTGATATACCTTTCTAACACCCGTACCGTATGCTTAGCAGTCTAGCACGCACGGCACGTTACGTAAGTATGCCTGACTCATATGTAGCTAAAATTACCACTGTGTTTATTCAGTCAACAACCACTCCAACAACAACAACAACGCCATCGACAACAACAACTCATGAACCACCGCCAATAGGCAACAACCGTCCGAAAAAGGCAGATATTTACCACATAAACGAGATGATTTCTGGATCTGCAGCCATCGACGCGCTTTCCAGACCTGTTAGCATACCGGGCTACGGTAGTGGTGCTGTAGTTCTGCACGAGAAAACGGAGCTACAGTATGTAGTGCGCACAAAACAGCAAATCAACCGTGCAGTGTGCGAGCAACTCGGATTCCAGGTTTAGCTTGGCTTCTTGTCTGAGCGCAAGCTTTTTTTACGGGCACGTTTCAGAGTTGCGACGGCTATGCCAACGATAACATATACTTCTCAGGCGATCTGCTACTCACTCGATGGCAGACCGACGCCATTCTTCGAAATCTGAAGAAGCCAAAACGCTCCAAACGCAAAATCATCGCCGATATAACGAAACGGTGGCCCACAGGTGAGGCAGAATGACGTTATAAAATCGACATTGTACATACGTGTAAACCTTTGAATGTTTGTAGAAATTTACTATCAGTTCGATGAACAGATAGCTAGAGACAGTCAGTTGGTGAATCAAATCGAAGACGCCCTTCTGTTTTATGAGCAACTCACTTGTCTGCAATTCCGGAAGGCCGCGGCACCAGGAGATTCGAAAGACATTCTGATTTTCACGCGAGAAGGAGGGTACGTACTGAATTATGTACATGCGTAATCTTCTTGTTCTACTGTATCAACTTGCATATGTACATAGTAGTTAACTGTTGTTATGTTCAAAAGAAAAGTTAACGATTTTGACAAATTCAGGATTTGAACAATGATCGATTCTGTAATTTCTTATTTTCAGCTGCGGTTCGTTCAAAGGTATGGTGGGAGGAGCTCAGGCGCTTCATATGGGAGTCGGCTGCGAGCGAGTGAGAAAAATTGATCAACAAAAATTTGTATTATAACCGGCTGACTTGTAGTTCGGTGTATTGACTCACGAATTAGGTCACGCCTTCGGCTTGTGGCATGAACATCAAAGAGCAGACAGGTACACACACAGAGATCAAAAGAAGAACTTACATTGTAAGAGAGCAGTTTTCTTTTATTTCAGAGACGATTTTGTAAAACTTATGAAGAAAAACATTCGTAAAGATCGTGTGGACAATTTTCTCAAGTGCAATCAAACCGACTGTTATGCCGAAGTGCCGTATGATCTGGGGAGTGTGATGCATTATGATTCTACCGTAAGACTCAGCAGTTTAAATTTTGAAAGGGCAAAACGACGCCAAAATATTTTAGGCGTTTACCATAAACACAGGACTAAGTTTGAGGCCCTGGAACGCCGATTTTGTCCACACAATCGGTTCTCGACGACCTGGACCATCTTTCTACGACATAAAGCAGATAAACAACGCATACTGTTCGAGTACCTAAATTTCAGTTATTTCTCCTTCTGCTCTTTTTTACGACCGTTTTCAGATTGTGGGAACCACACCGAATATAACTGTCTGAATGGTGGTTATCTGGTCTCATTTTTCGATGGTTGTTTCTGTGTTTGTCCAGATGGATTCACGGGAATGGAATGCGAACAAGTGGACAAAGGATATCGTAAGATTTTTACCCCAAATCGGGTCAACAATGGTGTGTTTGCTAAATCGAAAACTTTCAGCGGATCCTTGCGGTGGAGTGTTGAGAGCTACGACACGACGATGGGGGCGCATTCAGTCCCCGAAATACCCTAAAAAATTTGACATCATGCAGTATTGCACATGGATGATTAACGTAATTTCCATTCTAAGCAAATCGTCACAGCTTCTTACGTTTTAGGGTACTCCGGGTTCTGTAATAGAATTCGAATTTCAAGGACCTGCTTTTGAATTTGTCAAAAGTGATCCGTGCGAATGGAACTACGTCGAAATTAGGTTCAGTGATGACTTGGCTAATACTGGACCAAGGTACAATGTACTTGTTTGTCATGTGTCCACTACTACTACTACCAAGAATATACATTCTTGCTACTACGCATAGATGCACAGGTTACATGCCAGTACTGTTCAGGTTTTGCGGCACTGACATGCCGACAGGCCGGTTCGTCTCACAGACTAGCCAGATGATGGTTCTGATGCGAGCTACCGACCCCCACATAGCCAACAAAGGGTTCAAGGCCCGTTACAAAGGTAACTGCTCACTCTGTGTCGACACAAAGCAAACGGCCTTCATTTTTAACTGTTTAAAGCTAAAACTTGTTTTGTTTAGCCTAAGCTTGAAACCTTTCTTAGTTTGGGTGATCAGCGGATGGAGGAATTGGTTTAAAGGCCCACCAGCCGACAACCCTGCCTTCGCTTTAAGCTTTATTGGCTGAAAGGCCTGCTAAAATGGGAGGTTAGCGGGTGGGGGAATCGTGCGGTAATGGACGACCGGTCTACTCCGCTCAAACTGACTGACACACTTGTCTGCGTCTGTGGTGTACTGGTAGCAAATCGGTCTGCCATGCACCCAGCGTTAGACACATAGTAGGGGTTCGTCCCCGGTGATTGCCTCGCATGTGGCCCTTTATGGGTTCTTTACTGGTCTGTCCGGTGTACATGTGCGTTGTAATAAACCTTTTAAACACAAACAAAATGCGTTAAACCGTTTCAGCCAAGAAAATTGAAACAACAACCAGCAGACCAACCTCAACAACCACTACAAGCACAACCACTACAACCTCTACTACAACTTCAACTTCAACCACAACCACAACAACAACAACCACTCCGAGCACAACAACACCAACAACCACTCCAAGTACAACAACACCAACAACAACCCCGCCGTGCATAAATGAACTGAGCAACTCAACCTGCGTGGTGGAGTACGCTTACCGTCGCTGTCAATCTAGCAATGCCCAGCGTTGCAGAGTCACCTGTGGATTGTGTGCCTTAGGTAAGGGGCCGTCCATAAACGACGTCGTTCCAGAGGGGGGAGGGGGGGTCGGCTGAAATGCGACGATAGACGACGCACCAGGAGGGGGAGGGGGTTAGCAAAAAACGACGTCGCTTTTTTCGGAATTTTAGGGAACTTTGAATGTATTATTTTCGATTTTTGTACATTCTGTCAAAGATATCTACATTCAGAAAAGCTTCCCAGAGTGGCTGAAGGGATCTATTCAATTCATTGTACAGTATGGCAACAATAAAAAATGACAGTACTGCATGTACTGCACTTTTATCGGGGGGGGGGGCGTAAACCGAAAACGACGTCGCCTAGGGGGGAGGGGGTCCCCAGAAACGACGCAATGCGATTTTGGGGGAGGGGGGTCCGAAAAATCGGGATTTTGGAACGACGTCGTTTATGGACGGCCCCTAAGCGACCAACTCATGCTCACAAGTTAACCGCATGGTTTCACTCAGATTCGTGTCAATATGCCAAAGACTACTGCTCCCTGAACCGCTGTCAGGGTGGAAGGAGCGTACTGAAGAAGGCATTTCAAAAATGGTGTCAGGACTGCCGCTTCTGCCCGACAACCACCAGTTCAAGTAAACCGCTGCAACACCAACCTACGTACATAATTGTGTATGTGAGAGTGTTTCAGCGACAACGACCTATGGTGAGTTGGTGATGCTACTTGCTTGCCTGTTGGGTCTGCTTGCGGCTGGTTCGTAGCCATCTGATGATCTCGTTGACTCTTGGCTGCTCATTGCAGCTATGTGCTAGTGTAGCTTTGGTAGCCTGCTCAGCTAGTATCCCTAGTATAACAGCTATCGATCAAACGCATACAGACAGAGTGCTGTAGAAGTATGTTTATGACGTAGTGCATGTTGCGCATGTACAATGTATCTGGGGCAGTGTGCTTTGTAACATTGGTCTTCTTGTCCGTGCGTAAGTACACAATCTTGCTTGGAACGTTTGAAGATAGGCCTCTTAGTTTAGTCAATGGACCTGTTTGTGAAAGCAAATGAAATGCTTTAATCTACCGACTATGTACTAATTAACTACGTACTAACGCATGTCCTCTTTTATCCTGGTGGGCATACTGTACCAATACAACTCAAGGCAGATGATAATGTAAATGTAAATTGAGCAGAACTGAAATATTGGTTATAACAACCTCAAAATTATGCCGGACTCCCATATCGGAGACCTATAAAAAGAAACTTAGGCAACGTTGTACAGTAGGGTTTGGTCTGATCTGTATGGTGACTCTGACTACCTCTGTTCTTACCGGAGTTTTCCACCTATAAGACCGGGTCTTATAACCGGAAAATGCGTAAATTTGGGGTCACATATCATGTTCGTGTTCATCATGTTCAGGAGCGTCTAATTTGTACGCATTGTAAGGCATAGTTTCCAATCCAAATCTCAAACACTCCATACCAACCAAGTTTCGTCCGTGATCGCCGTCGCAACGAACGCAGCAGAACTGGGCGTCAAAAACAAAAACTAAATACCTGGCCACCCTTCAACATTGATACATTCCATCGTACATAGAAAAGTCAAAATTTACGCCCACCAAATTAATGCGAACATTGATCTACCCTGCTAGTTTTCCGCTCGACGTCAGATATTCCTCAGCCTACACTCACACTTTCAAAAACCAGTATACTTAGCATACAACGGAACACCCTTTAATCGCTTTAAAATTTTAACTGACAAATCTATATACATTCAAACCACCACCATATCATGCGTCAACATGACTTCCATCTTTGAACCTAAACAATACCAATGTTCCCAAAGACACAGACCTGTAAAACGCGTAACAAACGCTGTACAAAACAAAAAAAAGCTATTTTCAAGTCTCGTATATAGAAAGCTCAGCGCGCGCCAAATTTAAACGAATAAACTGTCAACAATACATCTTTGCGGGCTTTGGCGCGCTGCCGCGCTTTCAAGATTTGCACACTTATAGGACCCGGGTCTTGTCGGTGGAAAATCTATATTTTACAGTTAAAACTCCGTGTTCTGCAGGAAAAGTATGAAATACACTGTTTTTTATCTTTGCAACAACTGTAGTACGTTTAAGTCTGAATAGCTCAGTTTTAAACAAGTTTTGAAAACATAGGGAACTTAGAAGCTCCAATATGGTTACAGCAACTATCTAAACCTATAAAATCAAGAATTTTACCAAGATTACGCAGGTTTTAGAACGATTCTTGAACAACCTGAGTTCAAAAACTCCGCATTCATTAGTTATCTTGTAAAACAACATTTTGACACCGAAAACACACCATTTTGAGCTTAGACCCGGGTCTTATAACTGGAAAATGCTCCCTGACAGACCCGGCTTGCTGACCACCTGCTATAAGACACGGGTCTTATAATTGGAAAAGAAACCCAGTTATAAGACCCGGGTCTTGTAACCGGAGGGGTCTTATAGGTGGAAAACTCTGGTACTTAATACCGACCGATAATTTGTCAATGCTTTCATTCCAAAAGAATTGTTGCTACTCTTAAACGAGATCCGATTTGGCTGAAATCTGGCTTCACATTTCTTCTCAAAAGTTCTAGTATTTAGGTGGACCGATTCGAACTGTAGATATAAATCAATTATAGAAATAGTTAGGCTGTTAGTTTGCTGTTAGGCTTCATTTCAGTCACTTATTCCGTTTTCATCCAATACAATGTACTTACACCTACAATTTGCAGCGGAGTGAGTGTGAGTAGTACGTAGTGCAATAATGAAAACAAAATATAAAAATATAAAAGTTATTCTAACGTTTCACATCAGTCAGTCAGATCACAGTGGGGTTTTGATTTCTGTCTGATACACAGACACCGGCAGATGTAAGCTGCAAAGCAAGCCTGGTCTCTACGTTCTGTTAGAAATCTTCATATATACGAACAGTGGCGTATCCAGGATTTTGGAAAGGGGGGTGTAAAATTTTGAAAGTGCCTGGTTGGGTCGCTGCCCAACCAGGGTAAGAAAATTTAGCAAAATTAGCCTTCAAAAACGCGTTTAAAACGCATTCCGAGCTAAAAATTAACAGAAATTACAAGTTTTAGTAGTTTATAATGGCCTGGTTGGGCTTCTGCCCGACCAGTGTTGCCAGGTTGGGGGGATTCCCCCCAAATTTGGGGGGAATTTTTCCGATTTAGGGGCAAAATTTCAATTTGGGGGTTAGGGGGAAAGTTTGGGGGATTTTTTTAAATTTAGGGGTTTTTTAGGGGGAATTGAGTCTGGCCCAGAAATTGGTGAAAATCAAATAATTTTAGCACAAAATTTAAAATTCAAGAGGATTTAGATCAGGTAACCTTGTCAGGGGTGTCTAGAAGCTACACGAATCGATTCTGGCTATTTCATACTCCTTTTTAGGTAGATCAAACAAAATTTGCTGCATAACAGTTGAATTGCGCCCTGCGCTATTTTAATAACTTATCTGAAAACTCAAAATTTCCAGCCTAAATTTTAGGCACGAATTTGTTGTGAGTGATGAAATTTACATTAATCTACAATGAAAGCTGCAGTACGTACGTTATTTGTGTGGACAGGAAGTAACAAAATGGGTCGGGGGGACTCGCTCTGGATGGTTAAAAATATTCATCTATATCTCTGGCTCATTTTGACTGCAAAAACTTACAAATTAAAAAAGGAAAGCTAAACTAAAATTCGAAAAGTACATATGGCTCACGGAAAGCGCGTTTTTCTGAGAATAACATCTATGTAGACCCCTATCAGACAGAACCCATGTTTACTGTACGCACTGAAAAGCAGATTTCTGAGTGCCTATTTTTTCTTCATGTTTTAGTTTTATGGTTATTACAGAAGTTTCTACCAAGGATTGTGTATCAAGTAGAATCTCAGTAGATCATGGGTTTGCGTTGTTTCTCTAAAAAACGGTGAACTTTCATTTTAGTTTCACATTCAGGTGTGTTTTTAGAAAATTAACAGAAAACTAGGCAAATACCTTGACAATCGCAGTTTTAGGAAGAAGTCAACTGCAAATTCGCTGTGATTTTACGGTCCTTTCACTACACAAACCGCATTAGATACCATTCTGCTGCTTGAAAATTGAATTTAGATTTGGGGGGATTTTTTAGGGGGATTTGGTATTTTTAGGGGGATTTTTGGGGGATTTTTTTCGCGATTTAGGGTGATTTGACTCTCTGGACCTGGCAACACTGTGCCCGACCAGGGTGAGAAAATTTTGAAAATTTGGCCTTCAAAAACGTATTTAGAAGGCATTCTGAGCACAAAATAGACAGTTTTAGTACATAATTCATTAGTTTCTTATATTTTTGACAGAGTTTTTCTTCCTACCTCCACCGCAAAGGGGGGTGTACACACCCTACACCCCCCTGGATACGCCACTGTATACGAAGTAATAATGCCCCTAAGCATTTACGTAACCCAAAAAAACCATAGAAATATTAGCAACAACATCACTGGCAAGCTTTAGCCAGATCGAACGATCTGTTCCAGAGCGTACCATCAGCAACAGCAATTCCTTTCAACACTTTATCGGAACACCTTCTGTAAATTACAGTAGTAATTCTTATACGTAAGTAGTGTATGAATGCGTAGGTGGATCAAATGCTCTGATGATGTAAATTCGGTTCAGGTGACTGAAAGGGCTACACGGCAATTGCGCTTCGACTACTACTGCCCCCACTACAATCCACGACGAATTCTCACGAATGCCGTGTTGTTGCAATCTGCAAAGGGCGGCCCGGCCTTAGATTTTGCCCAAGAAAGTCTGTTAAAAACGAGAGAAACTAGTGAATTATGTACTAAAACTGTATATTTTATGCTCAATGCCTTTTAAATGCATTTTGAAGGCTAAAACTTTGAAAATTTTCTCGCTCTGGTCGGGTACTGTGCGTACAACCCCAACCAGGCAACTTTAAACTACAAAAACTTGTAATGTCTGTTAATTTTAATCTCAGCCTTTTAAACGGGTCTTTGAAAGATAATTTAGCTAAATTTTCTTACCCTGGTTGGGCAAGGGCCAAAGCAGGCACTTTTAAGATTTTACACCCCCTTGCAAAATGTTATATGTGGGCGGGGGCAATTGTCGTCCACCGGACTGAATGAAAGACAGAGTTTCAGCGACTCCACCCGACAGTAGTGAGTGTCCCCGTGGCTGGCAGAAATGGTACTATGAACGTTCACGAGCTAGCAGAAATCAACGTCGGTACCCTCTGGAGTCGAAAAGAAAGGCAGAGGCCACTCTGTGCTACCACAAATTGCCCGGTCTCTACAGCTGGTGGCAAGCAGCCAGACGATGCGAAGACTTCGAAGCAACCCTTCCTAGCTTCAGAAACAGAAGAGAAGCTGAAGAATTTGCCAATTTTGCAAGGTAAAACCAGGTTACGGTCCCAACACTGCTTTGGTTGGAATACCTTTCAGGACGAGATTACCCAGAGAGCAGTTTATCAAATCATGCTACTAAGTTGTTGTATCAATTGTTTGCATATGTATAACAAGACTAGGGATGGGCGATTAATGCACGTTCGTGCTGCGCAGATTAGAAAGTACAAAAACAGCCGAAATGATCCAAAAATGGGTTCACGCAACTTCAAGGGCAAATTCTTCTTTTTTACGTTTGGTTATTTATGGGTGATGTATTTATATGAAACAGATTATAATCATACATGTAACAGGGGGGTCTGGGGGGGTCTGCCCCCCACCCGACTTAGGCCAGACCCCCCCCGGATGGGGACCCCCCCCCCGAGACGATTTCACCGACCCCCCCCCTCAGATTTTTCTGGCAAGTAAATTTTCGAGCAAATTTTTGCAATTTTTTACACTTTCACACACAAAAATTGCCAAAATCGCCTGCAAAACAGCACTTTTTAGCTGTATTTCAGCCCAAATTAGCGATTTTTGGCAATTTTTAGCCAAAAAATTGCGATTTTTGTCGATTTTTGAGCGTTTTTTAGTGCCCACCCCCCTCCCCCAAAATTTTGGCTCAGACCCCCCCGGCCGGCGCCCGACCCCCCAACCCCCGCCCCCCCCGGGGGAGACGACCGGTTACTTGTATTTTTAACCTATCGAATGAGATGAATTTTGAAGCATAATTCAGCGGTTGAAGTGCATTTTTTCATCTCAAAAACTGAGTTCGTCTATTTAATCGTCCGTTTTCTGCTAAAAGGAGACTTGATTCAAATTTTGCAATCGGATTTAAAATCAGCCTAATTTTATTTATTTGATTTATTTATTTGTTGCCCAAGCAAGATAACATACATGTTAGTAACTGAACTGCGCAGAAAGAGTGTTAGCGGGCAACAGGATGCACAATGTCTAAAAAGAACGGTGCATTCGTTACCTATATACAGTCTGGCAGTTAACCCCGTTCTACACGGTTCCACTAGCCTAGGTACCGGTACCATACATTGTACGTATATGTTACCACCACCATACATATATCAGTCAGGCGCTTAACGCCGTTTATGATACTGGCACCATATGGTACCCCCGTTCGAGCACTGTGGTGGGGCACTATTTAACTATCCGGACATTTTCGCCGTTATAGGGGAGTAATCATTTGGTGGGTGAAAAGGTTCACTAATTCCATATCGTACCCGTTTTAACTATTGTACTTTAGGGGAGTAATGGGCTACTATTGTACTTTAGGGGAGTAATGGCACTCTATTGTACTTTAAGGGAGTAATGGCACTCTATTGTACTTTAGGGGAGTAATGGCACTCTATTGTACTTTAGGGGAGTAATGGGCTACTATTGTACTTTAAGGGAGTAATGGGCTACTATTGTACTTTAGGGGAGTAATGGCTAGTACGGATTTCGGCCGCGTAAAAGGCGCCCGCCGCGAACTTTCTCACTGCCTTTATAAATTTGACGCTCCAATTTTACTATTTTACTTTAGGAGAGTAATCGCACTCTATTGTACTTTAGGGGAGTAATCGCACTCTATTGTACTTTAGGGGAGTAATGGCACTCTATTGTACTTTAGGGGAGTAATGGCACTCTATTGTACTTTAGGGGAGTAATGGCTGCCTGTCTGTCTCTGAAGTTGCTGCACTTGTATACATTCTTCTGAGAGCGTTTTAATGAATTCGACACTTACACTTCAAGAATTTTATTATTTAAGCAAACGTCAAGCTACTGGGTAGTATTCTCGAATCCAGTACATCATTTGTTGCCAACTTGGTACTTTGTCTTGTAAAAAACAGACTCGTCAATTTCTACAATGGTATTAGGGCCACCCATTCTAAATGGTCTCAAGTGGTCCTCACACCTAA
>JASANB010005466.1:0-17427 GCA_030248155.1 Sabatieria punctata
TCAAGCAACGTGGCAAGGGCCGTCAAAGCGCTAAGTTCGAGCGTTGGTTCGAACGCTTAAGCGTGTTCAACTTCTCAGTTAAACACATGCCTGGCAAGTCCAACATTGTCGCAGATGCTCTCAGTCGCATCCCTGAGAAGCATGTCAATTCTGCACATGATGGTGTGCAGGATCCCTTCATTCGCGCTCTTCATGCTGTGGCTGAGACACCCAAAAGCCCAACTTGGAAATGCCTCCAGCAAGCTACTGCAAGGGATCCATTGCTTCAGCTGGTCACACAGCATCTCAAGCAAAGCACCCCCAAGTCTCACCTTCCTAAGTCTCTGCACTCCTACAAGTCAGTGTGGGAATCGCTCACTGTGGAAGATGGATGCATCTCTCGCGAAGGCTGGGTCGTACTACCCCAGACACTGTGGCACCAAGTTCTTCAGCTTGCACACAAGGGACACCCGGGCATCGATCGCATGAAACGCCTGCTTCGCATCAGCTACTGGTGGCCTGGCATGGACTCTCATGTGACGCACACTGTCAAATCCTGCCAGCCATGCGAGCAGAGCTCTAAGTCAACGCCAAGGACCAAGGTTCCAGTCCAGGAGCGGCCAAGACCCACTACACCTTGGACTGAATTGGCCATCGACATTACCGGTCGATTCGCCAATGCTCCTGATGGTCGCGGCTACTGTGTAGTGCTCATCGACTACATGTCAAGTTTTCCAGAAGTGCTTTGGACTGAGGACACCAGCAGTACTACCATTATCAACTGGCTCACTGAACTCTTTGCCAGATATGGTCATCCTGCGCAGATTCTCAGTGACAACGGTCCCCAGTTCACCAGCCATGCATTTGTCAACTTCTTGACCAGCAGAGGCATTCGGCACATGCGCATCACTCCCTACAGTCCAGAACGCAATGGATTGGTTGAGAGGTTCAACGGCACTCTCAAAGGCGTTATCGAAACGCTACCTCCCAGTCCAAATCGTCATGTTTGGGATGCTGCCGTGCTCGAATTTCTTGCCACCTATCGTTCCACACCTACTGCTCAGAGCAAGAGCCCTGCTGAGTTGATGTTTGGCAGACAAGCACGATTACCGTTCCAGTTTGCTCAGCCGATTGCCAAGCCAGAATCTACTGCTGCTAGCACACAACCCAACCCAGTGCACACTTTCCAAGTGGATCGCCACCTTATTGGCAGAATTCATTTTCCTGGTCCATTTCGGAGGGGGGAGAAGGTTCGTGTGAAGAAGCCGGCAGTCCAAGTTCGCAAGGGTCAATCGCCATACACTCAACCACTGACTATTGTGGAAGTATTGGGCTACTGGACGTACAGGCTTGAGGATGGACAAGTTGTCAATGCCAGACGCTGTAAACGCCATTACAACGCCCCTCTTGCCTCTGATGATGAGCAACAACAACAATACGCAAAACGTCAAGCTGGTCAGGCTGAAGTAGGACACGGTCCGCAAACGCCTCAGCAGCAAGCACCGCCTAACCAGTCGCCATGCAGGATTCATTCAAATCGGTTGAAATTTGCGGTTGCTACAGCGAAAAATCTGCAGGGTTGTTTTTTTGCACACCCTGTAGAATATCGAAAATCGAAATTCTGAACAAATATTCTGATGTAGAATGGCGTGACGAATCCATTTGTATGAGAAACGTCTTTCGACGACCACGACGGCCTGTTTAGTAGGGAATTCATGGTCTTACTCATCATCCGGTGATCCCAGACGGATCGCTGAGCTACCAATCGACCGTTGCGCACCAAGACGCTCCGATTGATGGCCTCACGACTCAATTAGAACATTGCTTCGCTGTCTGTGGTCTCGGAAAGCACAACAAATGCGAAAATTGAGCCCAAAAATTATGGTCATGTTTGGTATGCTACTACTCAGGCTCCAATAGATTAATCTGGATTCTGATGGCATTTATAATATTGTACTCGACGAGCTCTTTCATATGGTGTGATCAGTATATGCCTAGCTCTTTTTGTCAAACGTTATGATCGTTTAAATAATGAGGAATTTTTTGAATCACTTTCAACCGGAAAAATACTAAAAATTTTCGTCAAAAGTTGCAGTATAGTGAACTGGTGCACACTGCTGGAAAGCCCATTGTCTCAGCTATACAACGCGACAAGCCGCTGGTCGATAGCTTGAGAATTAGGTGAATGGCAACCGTTTGAATGTCGGTCACCGGAAGTGGCCCGGCACATACGTATTTCGAGATTTCACGTAGTTGGGTCCCCCCTGGTTTCAACGAAAACAAAGCTCTGCCGAAGGATGGCTCTTTGCACTTATGTGCTGTAAATAAATGATCACGTGACTAAGGGGCCGTCCATAAACTACGACGTTCCGAGAGGGGGCTGGGGGTGGTCAGTTGAACGTCGGAAAACGTCGCAGGGGGTGGGAGTTGGTATCGAAAACGTTGACGTTTTTTAGGTGCCTAGGAAGCTTTTGTCCGCAACTACAAGGAAAACTCAACCCAGTTCATGTTTCCAACCGCCAAAATGGTAGTTCAGTGTCAAAAAGTTTCTTTTTCACAGCTTCTGCAGTGTCATGTCGATTTTATTGAAGATTTTCTAATGTCGGACACAGTACCAAGTTTAGTCGTGCGGGAAGTCAGCCAAAAACGTTGCAGTTTTTTAGGAGGGTTGTTTTTAAAACGTCGCGAGGGGTTGGAGGTCTAAAATTTTGAATTTTTGAACGTTGTAGTTTATGGACGGCCCCCAACTGTTGTTTTATTATGTAATTATGTAAATCATCAGATCACAACACCATCTATACTTTTACTACAGAAAGCGATCTAGCAACCCTGACAGAGGTAAAAAACAACTGAGCCGAATAGATTAAAATCACTGTTTGAGAATTTCCCTAGACCTTTCCTTTTCGTTTGTCGACTCCACTGCTTGCTGAAGGATTCTGCCAAGATCTATAAGTTCCGGGAATGCTTCTCCCACCGCTCCTGTCAAAGGTACTTCGTGATTGTCAACTATTACTGACAACTCAGCCTCTGAAAAAAGTGGAGTTATTTTGAGTGTGTCTTTGCGTTGAATCAGCGCCCAAACGTTTTTAACCCTTCCTTTGTTGGGTCGCAAATTGGATGGGAGATCATTCAGTCGAACTAACCAGGTTTTCGGTCGGTTCTGGTGTCGAGAACAAGCAAGGGAGCGCCTGCATTTGACGGTTTATTGGTCTCTTTCAAATCAATTTTTGATCCCGAACTCGGAGCTGTCTCTGGCTCAATCAGAACTTCATCTGTCTTCTCCTTTTCCTCTTCTTTCTTCTCCTCTTCTTCTGCTTTATCATTCGTTGCCGGGGCAGGGGTTTCGCTGAAACTAAAGCGCTTAAAGCCTGAAGCTGTGTTCATTAAACCGAATGCTATTTTGCTTTATGAACATGATTAATGGTTTCATTTTTCAATTTAAAACTAAACTGATTGGCTAGCGCGGCCAACTATTAGGGGTAAATATGCGCAGTCCCGCTCTCAAACAGCTCGACCAACAGCCCAAATTGGTCAAATTGGCCAACAAGAGCGACCGGCGCGCCATTCACCAACTCGTCCGTCCAACCATAGGGTTGAGGTTATAATGGGTTAGGGACGGACAAGACCAGATACTGGCCAACTCAGCAACACTAATTTAGACGCCGGCCGGCACCCGTCAAACAGCACCAACAAGGGCGTGCAAATGATGTCTGGCTGTTGTCCAAATTCTGGTCCAATTCTGGCAGTTGGTCGAGCTGTTTGAGAGCAGGACTGTAGGTCAAGTCTAGGGTAAATCGCCAAACGGCTAACCTTTTAGGTGCAGGATAACTCCTCTCTGGTGCCTTGTACTCATATTTTCTGTAGTTGCTCTCAGTATCATAACTCCTTTGGGAAGGCCGCGCCACATAACCCCTGACCGGCGGTAGAACAATGGTTCCGTCTTCCCTCTCAATAGCCTGTGGTCTTCTCGGAGGATAGGCCTCATCTTGCGGGTAACTCTGAGCATAGTTGGCGCCTTGCGGATAACCTCCTCCTGTCCTGCCTAATCTCTGAGTCACAAAGCCTCTTTGCGGAGGCAGAACTACAGTACCATCTGCTCTCTCAATCGCTCTAGGACGCGTTGGTCCATCTGAAGATGAGTAGGTGGACTCCTCATACTCTTCTTGTGTGTAAGTAGCTTGAGGGTAGGCTGGTTTGGGGTAGTCGGGAGCTGGATAGGCCGCTACAGGCGTACTTTGTGCATAGGCTGGTTTTGGAGGATAAGAAGGCTGAGGGTATCCTGCAGCAGATGGCAGTGGTTGTGGTGGGTATTGAGGTTTAGGGTAATCAGGTTGTGGGGGATAGTTTGGTGTTGGGGCTTCCTTCGGATAAGTTGGTTGTGGAGGGTAGGCGGGTTGTGGTGGGTATTGAGGTTTAGGGTAAGCAGGCTGTGGTGGATAGTTTGGTGTTGGGGCTTCCTTCGGATAAGTTGGTTGTGGAGGGTAGGTGGGTTGTGGTGGGTATTGGGGTTTAGGGTAAGCAGGTTGTGGTGGATAGTTTGGTGTTGGAGCTTCTTTCGGATAAGTTGGTTGTGGAGGGTAGGCGGGCTGTGGTGGAGGTGGTGGTGGGTATTGAGGTTTAGGGTAAGCAGGCTGTGGGGGATAGTTTGGTGTTGGGGCTTCCTTTAGATAGGTTGGTTGTGGAGGAGGAGGAGGGTAAGCAGGCTTCGGAGGTGGAACATAGGCAGCTCGAGGAGGAGGAGGAGCATAAGCAGCTTGAGGGGTTGGAGCATAGGGAGCTGGAGGAGGCGGAGGAGGTGTAGCATAAGCAACTTGAGGTGCTGGAGGGGGCGGAGCATAAGCAGCTTGAGCAGGTGGAGTGTATGCTGGTTCAGGCGGTGGTGGCGGGGGCTGATAGCTGTTCTGATAATCGCTGTTATACCTTGCTTGAGCAGCATAACTGGCTTGCAGTTGAGCGAATCCATCAGCTTGCTGCTTCACCAATACATAATTCTGACCGAGAACATTGGGCTGGTTGTATGGCTTCTCCATCTTGGCCACTGTGGTGAAAGTGCTGGCCATGAGGTCAGCTTTGTTCAGCCAGATACTAGCAGCTTGAAGAGCTCCTGAGCCAGTGGTGTTCCAGAGCTGCTGATACGAACCCTTCGAAGTGTACTGTTTCTTCACGCAGCGATACAGCAGTCTATTGGGTTCACTGTTGTAGCCCAGCACGGCTACATTTCCCAGACATCTGTAGCCCTTGTGAGGTATCATCTTCATAATGCGCACATAGAGTGTGCCTCCGCTTAGTCTGTCATTCCAGATTTCCTTGAAATCCTTGGGAGGGGCCAAAGCACCAGGAATCACCTCCTTCACCACTAATGATTGGACAGCATCTTCGGGCCGCCGATTGGGTCGATTGTAGCCCAGCTTTGCAATGTGTCCCAAGGCGTAAAATCCAGATTCTTCACTGATTGGATGCCACACCGACACCCGGTGGAATGCTCCGGTTCGCTCATCGTTGTAGATGAAAACATAGTCATCTGGAGGTTTTGCTATGAGGGCTGGTTGGTAGGATGGTTTTGGGGCATAACTGACTGGGTACTTCGGAGGCTGGTAGAGTGCCGGAGGGTACTGAGCTGAAACCGAAGAGGAGTTTTAGACTGGTACTTCGTTCTAGGTCATGGATATAATGGCGTATCCGACCCCTCACAGATCCACCCCATTCACCCACCTGAATCCGACTTCTCTTCCTCGATCCACCCACCAGAATGGCCGACCCCCAATCAGTAGGTCCACCCGCAAACTTTCAGATTTTGACTACACTCAACCCAGTTTTCCGGGCCTTGTATAAACCAAAGGCTTAGGATAACCAGACCCTTTCAGCCAAAGTGTTGGCTCACCATCAAGATAAGCTGATTTTGACCTATTTTGTGTGGTCTAGCCCAAATATAGCTGATATAGCTGTGCTTTGCTCTATCTTTTTCTGGAAACCGAATCTCACAAAGACGAAAGCACTCAGCTAAAGGCCAGCCGTTTCGGTAAAGACGAGCTTTTACCTGAGGCGAAGGACGAAAGAAGAAGAAGGATAATGAGAGAAAACAGCCGCATAGTCTAGACAAGTCGATTGCAAACTAATTGGGCACCAGAACAGTCGGTTGCCTCGCGGACTATATAGAGAGGGAAATCAGGGACGACTATCTGGTTTAAAAAGTCACAGTACAACATAGACCATGCGTCAGAGCCACTACGTTTGATGCTCTAAAAACGGAGCGGGTAGGTGGGTAAAAACGGTGAACTGTGACGTTCCGGCGATGCCGCAGTCGGGAAGGTCGCTGAACGGCCACTTTTAAAGTGTGCCGCTCATCTCTGCTCGACCGAAAAGTGAAATGGCCGATTTTAAGAATGCCGTCAGAACATTTGGCAATTTTCACTTCTCAAAAATTTGCGCCGCATTCGACCAGTTTTATGGACGGTCGTTCTGAAAATGCAATTGTTTTTACAAGCGCAATAAAGCTACAAGCAGGGTTGGACAGCTGTTAATAACATGTTATTAACACAGGTCTTATAAATAATTCTATTTAGTAGTGATGCAACCGGGAGCGTTTGAATACCGGGATTCGGGAAAACCGGGATTACCGGGAAATGAGAATACTGGGAAAAACCGGAAAATACCGGGAAATCGATCAAAACGCATGCAGCATGATAAAACATAAATGTTTTCAACATCCGGCTTAGCTATTGGTACCATTTCTAGTCGGTCTTCTCAAGTATTTTCTCTCTTAACGGGCTAAACTACAGGAAACTGTGAGATCAGATTTATGTTGAATGATTTAGTGAGTTGGTTTGGTAGACACCAGCAGGCAGCTCGATGACAATTGGACCAAAAGGGTTTTGTAAGAATGGCCAATCAATGAATGGCTTTGCTCAATTGCAGGCCTTTATAAGGTTGGAAACTTAGAAACATAAAGTTTACGGCCTGAACCAATAAAAAATATTTGGAACAAAAGGAAAAGCTGCAAAACATGGCTGTTCGCTCAAATTGAGCACTGCAAAAAACTGTCAATACCGCTGTAAAATATATTTTGCGGTATTCCCGGAATGCGGAATGTGAACCGGGATTAGAAACCGGGATTGAAAATACCGGGAATTCCCGGTTCTTCGGGAAATACCGGGATCCCGGTTGCATCACTACTATTTAGTGTAACAAATTCGATTAAATTCCAATTGGAGAGCTTTTCAGTAATTTTTTGAGCTATTAAGATGCATTTTGCGAGAAAGTCAGCTTTGAGGGGGCAAGCAGGGCCATCTCACGGATCTGGCTGATATTTATATCTATTAAAATAGAGCACAGTCGAAGACCAACGGGGCATGCCCGGCCACCAGCAACCCCCTAGAACCGGAGCTACACCCCCTCAAAGTTGGGTCGGCAGCAATTTTCGGGCTCATTTTAATAGCTCTGACACCCTCCATTCAAACGATCACCCTTCATTCGTTTCTTAAGCTAGGATCTCGACTCGCATATGGTTTTGTAGCTGGTCTAATGGCCTTTCATTTTCTGGTACTCCGGTTTCCAGATCGTAGCTGGTTACCGAAATATTCGCCGAAAACTGCGAAATTTCCACAAAATGCCACTCCGTTTTTTTTCGAAAAATCTTTATAATTTTTTGTGCAAAGGCCCTGCCAAGCTAATGTTTTAACAAAAGTTAGGCATGAGTTGGCCAAACAAAATGAGCGCCCCAAAGTGTGCGGTTAGGGGGGAGGGGGGGTGTTTTGGCCTCTCAAAGGTGTTCGAAAAAAATTTTTTTCTGCAAAGCTTAGTTGTTAGCATACTGTTATATGCAGTTTTGTGTGCTGAGTTCGAAAATGCATTCAGTTTAGCTAGATTCGCTCTGGATCGGGAGAAATTGGCGTCCAAAGTTGAGACCAACCCTTTTTCTTGACTGGCACTACTCGCTAGTATGACCATTAACCGCGGTGCAATGCAGTTTTTCTTACGTAGTTTTTGCTACTGATTCCGAAAATAACTTTATTTTTGCTCTATGTTGCCTACTTTTGAAGATATCGGCATTTTTATGATTTGGGAACAAAACGGCTGCACTTGCTATAACATGCTCGTTTGAAATCTATTTTGACCCGCTGAGTTAAAAAATGGCGTTTGTTTTAATCTATAGTTACTCGTTTTGGAGATATATGAATATTAATGCAAATTTTGTTTGATCAGTAATATCTCAAAATTGAACAGCAGTAGAGAAAAACAAACGCCATTTTTGAACTCAGCGGGTCAAAATAGGTCGGGTACACTATTGACTGACAAAAGGTTCATTTCAGAAATGCATGAATGCTGAACATTTATTTTTGGATTACGGCTTCTCACGGCATGTTTCTTAATGAAACTTTGGAGGTCCATAACTTGCGACAGAGTGACCGTAGCGCAAAAATATGATAATATTCTGAATCAGCGGAGAAAACTGCACCAGATAGATACCACATTATGTCCAGATTTGACAGATAACTTATTGTCTGAGTACCAGGGCATAAAAGTTACATAAGTAGCTCAGGAGCAGTCAGATTGAAAAACAGATGTCATTTTCGTAATCAGCGGCAAAAACTGCATTAGGTGATATAAATTTTTATGGCTCTGTACTCTAGATGCGACTGAATTGAGCCACCTTTCAAACGAGCATGTTATAGCAAGTGCAGCCGTTTTGTTCCCAAATCATAAAAATGCCGATATCTTCAAAAGTAGGCAACATAGAGCAAAAATAAAGTTATTTTCGGAATCAGCAGCAAAAACTACGTAAGAAAAACTGCATTGCACCGCGGTTAATGGTCATACTAGCGAGTAGTGCCAGTCAAGAAAAAGGGTTGGTCTCAACTTTGGACGCCAATTTCTCCCGATCCAGAGCGAATCTAGCTAAACTGAATGCATTTTCGAACTCAGCACACAAAACTGCATATAACAGTATGCTAACAACTAAGCTTTGCAGAAAAAAATTTTTTTCGAACACCTTTGAGAGGCCAAAACACCCCCCCCCCTCCCCCCCCCTAACCGCACACTTTGGGGCGCTCATTTTGTTTGGCCAACTCATGCCTAACTTTTGTTAAAACATTAGCTTGGCAGGGCCTTTGCACAAAAAGTTATAAAGATTTTTCGAAAAAAACGGAGTGGCATTTTGTGAAAATTTCGCAGTTTTCGGCGAATATTTCGGTAACCAGCTACGATCTGGAAACGGAAGTACCAGAAAATGAAAGGCCATAGGACGAGCTACAAAACCATATGCGAGTCGAGATCCTAGCTTAAGAAACGAATAAAGGGTGATCGTTTGAATGGAGGGTGTCAGAGCTATTAAAATGAGCCCGAAAATTGCTGCCGACCCAACTTTGAGGGGGTGTAGCTCCGGTTCTAGGGGGTTGCTGGTGGCCGGGCATGCACCGTTGGTCTTCGACTGTGCTCTATTTTAATAGATATAAATATCAGCCAGATCCGTGAGATGGCCCTGCTTGCCCCCTCTCTTCGGCACCAAAGCTGACTTTCTCGCAAAATGCATGTTAAAAGTCGTTATATTGAGAAAAACTCGAAATTAGTAGCTTGGAAACTGTACTGTAGCCTAATTAACACTGCAAAGTTATTTCAATGTAATACAGTATCTACTAAGACCAGTCATTTGAAGAAAACGTTTTATAAATTTTAGTGTAATAAATTAAATAGACTAAAACACTGAAATTTTGTTTAATTTCTATCAATCAAACACGTTTGAATTTTATGCAGTCTAGTGGTGTTTTAGGATTTTTAGTCTTTATGCCTTTTTGGGTAGGAATTGACTTTAAACCTGTTTTGTTAGTAAAAACGTCATCAGATGGAGGTAGAAAGTGAAAAGACAAGCTACATAGAAAGCCATTATGATTAGTTCGGCGTACCTGTCTGCTTGACCATTCACCGTATTTTGGCTTTTTGGAATTTTTAACAGGATTTTCTGTTAATAGCACAGTTTTCAACGAAAATCTGAGGAAATGTGTATTTGGCACGGGCGCTGCCAAAATTGATTTAGTGGGTTAAAAACGCATTAGGAGGCTTCCTAACAGCTTCTGCAAGCATTTACGAGAGTTGGTACTTTACTCGGAAAATGTGGGTGAATCAGTGACCTCGGTCAGATCATGTTTGTTGTGATAACCGGTAAATATAAGATGCATTTGAAGACATTTTAAACAACTTGTAGGCCTAACACGATTGGGCTGGCCGTAAAATAGACCTAATTCGGCAAATTGTGTGTCGTTCAGAGGGAACTCACTTAACTTTATTTAGTCCTTGGGCTAGTTTCTTTTAATTCCATCAGTAAAGAAGAAGGAAAACGAGTTCTTTGTGTTTTACTGATTTCCCGCGTTTTAATGAAATTCACTCACATCGAACAACTAACACTGAGGTACGAATACATCAGCATCTGTTGTGGTTTTCTACACAGAAATCCACTAGAGTTTTCTTGACTAGTCCGCTTGTACTATTTAACATGTTTATTACACATGACAAACAACAAGAAACAACATTGCATTTTGTCTTAGCCTAGGATTTCTTGGCTTTATCAGTGTACGGCTGTTGTGGTGGGTATACAGGAGGAGATTGGTACGCTCCTTGTGGATAAGCAGCAGCAGCAGCAGGAGGTGGAGGTGGAGGAGGAGGAGGAGGAGGAGGGGCATATTGATCTTGGGAGTAGGCAGGTGGAGGTGGTGGATAGGCGGGAGGAGGAGGAGGAGGGGGTGGGATATAGTCTTGTGGGTAGGGTTGGTATCCGTCAGGGTAGGTGACCTCATATTTGGACGGAGAACCATATTGTTCCAGCTTCACATAGTCCTGGTTCAGCACATCAGGCTGTGCGGTGGGCGCCTCCAACTTGTCCACACAGGTGAACGTGTTAGCATTGATGTCAGCGCGATTCTCCCACAAACTGCCGTGTTGCTTAGCTCCCGATCCAGTGGTGTTCCAGATGTGGCGGTAGAAGCCCTTCGAGGCGTATTCGTTCTTGACACAGCGGAACTGAGCAGGGTCTGGCGGGTAGCTGTCATAGCCGATCACAGCTACGTGACCCAAGCAAGTGTAGCCATAGGGAGCAATCATCCTCATCATTCGCACATACAGTTCGCCGCCACTCAGCTTGTCATTCCAGACTTCTTTGAAGTCCTTCGGGGGAGCCAACGCTCCTGCCACGATCTCCTTGACCATCAGGGACTCTACATGATCTTCTGAACGTTGGTTGGGGAAGCCATGACCCATCTTGGCTACATGTCCCAGGGCGTAGTAGCCGGGTTCCTTGGTGGTTGGGTTCCAGATGGAAACCCGCTGAAAGGCGCCGGTCTTTCTGTCATCATAGACGAAGTAGTAACCGTCGGTGGGCTTGGCTGCGATGGTCTTGTAAATCTGGTAGGTTGGGTAGTTGGCTGGAGCTGGGTAAGCTTCTTGTGGATAGACAGGCGGTGGATAATTGGGATGCGTGTTTGCTGAAAACACACTGGAGTTTTGAGTGATTTGTGGTTTGAAATCACGATTATCTGCGATTTTTCAACGTTTCCTTAGTATTGGAAACCGCTTATGGTTTGACTTTTCTTGCTGGAAAAATGGATCTTTAAGATCTTCAGTAAACGCACGGAAATTAAGGGGATGCTAAGTCTACCGATTTGGTGGGTTGGTGGATCAAAGAACAAAAGTTGGGGGTGGTAACCGACCAAGCACCCACGGATCTCCTCAGCTTCCCCTCCCACTCTGGCACAAAACCTGCGGCATGCCTGCACTAATTTTGGCTAGTACAGTATAGATAAAAAAATGTCCCATCGCTTTTTCGTCCTTCACTCAAACGTTTCGTTCTCAGTCACTTCTTTACCGATTTGGCTCAAATTTTCAGCAAAAATTAACAACATGGTTGGCTAAATATTCTGCAAGTTTAGTACCAAAATTCCGATTCATACTGGTTTTATGACCCAAAAACTAGGAATGAGGGTGGTCCACGCAAATTTATTTTTTTTCGGTAATACAAGGAGCACAGGCCTGAAACGTGAAGGAATGATTGGTGTTGCCATTGGGCATAACATACTAAGCGGCCAGCCCTGTAGCTCAAAGGGCACTAAAATTGGGGAATTTCAAAAACATGAGAGAAAATCTCATAGTTAAGAAATCCGCACCTTCTAGAATCAAAGCACTGAATCTGTTGTTAATGAACACAGATTGTAGCAGGAAGTTCGACAAATAAATGAACCTGATATTTAAACTCTGTTCCACACCATAGAAACCATCCCTGCAGCGGTTTTTGAAAATCGAAAATCTTTAGAATTGTCATTTTGCCGGTTTTACGAAAAAAAGTCATATTTAGTCATGTTTTTGAAATTCCCCAATTTTAGTAACCTTTGAGCTACTGGGCCAGGGCTGTTGGGTCGGTTTTTTTCCTCGGTTTTTTTCGTTTTTTTCCGGAAAAAAACCGGTTTTTTTCCTAGGGGCTCGGAAAAAAACTAAAATGCGGAAAAAAACTCAACTAAGTTTTTAAAGGAAATAGACGCAATAACTGGTTAAATTCGCTTCCAACGCTTTGAATTTACGTTAATAGAAGCCTTACAAGCATTTCCATGGCATAACTTAGCTGTTTTTCGCAAAAAATACCGGTACCATTTTCAGGCAACTTTTATTATTGTATTTTTGATGTTTTAAAATCAAATTACTACACTAAAACATGAAATTAGTGCATTTTAATATAAGACTCACGCTATTTCGTTGAATTCTGCAATAAAAAGCGATTGTTAAAAAAATTTTTCTGTCATCTCGGAAAATAACTTTTGGAAAAAAACCGGAAAAAAACAGGAAAAAAACCGGAAAAAAACCGGCTTGAGTTTTTTTCCGGAAAACAAACAGCCCTGTACTGGGCTGCCCGCTTAGTATGTTATGCCCAATAGCAACACCAATCATTCCTGCAAGTTTCAGGCCTGTACTCCTTGTATTACCGAAAAAAAATAAATTTGCGTGGACCACCCTCATTCCTAGTTTTCGGGTCATAAAACCAGTATGACTAGGAATTTTGGCACTAAACTTGCAGAATATTTAGCTAACCATATTGTTAATGTTTGCTGAAAATTTGAGCCAAATCAGTAAAGAAGTGACTGAGAACGAAACGTTTGAGTGAAGGCCGAAAAAGCGATGGGACATTTTTTATCTATACTGTACTTAGCTGAACTTTTGACCCCACCGCCTAATAATCGTTTATATAATGCCTTACCTGATACCGCTGCAATCAGCAATAAAAGAGTAGAAGCCAGCAGCGGCAACATGACCGAATACTAAAATTCTGCAGAACAAACAAACAAGCAGACGAATGGCAAACCAAGTATTGAAGAGCCATATTTAAAGGCGATTTCAAAATTGGTGCGCCAGCCGATGCAGAACCACTATCTAATAAGGATCTGATTGAATTAAGTGAAATTGGGTGCCGAATAGATGAATGGAGTTTACGGCGGCAAAAGTAAAATCGTGTTAACGATCGAAAGCTGGACTGTTTATGGAAGGAAGGTGCGAAAAAATGTGTCACAGGTCAGGACGGGGGGCCGATTTCGATTGCGACCGAGTTGTTCGTCAGAAAAACAGTAACACCTTTTATCGATTCGATCGATCGCAGCGCAGTTCAAACAGGTAATAACGCCCGTAAAAATTTACAGAAAACAATAGGGGCGTGCAGAAATTACGTAATGGTATTTTTGCCCATTTTCGGCCATGCCCATATAACCATATATGGTACCGGCACCTAGGGTAGTTATATACCCTATACGGTACCCACACGTTCGGGGCCTATGTGGTACCTTATAGGATCCTCCTACCTTCCCATTGGCACCGGTACCGGTACCAGATACTGTACGGTACCACTCTGTCCAGATTTATGGTAGTGGTACGCTACCATATACCATATACGGCGTTAATTTCCTGACTGTACAATCTCGGTTTTGAAGGCGTGGCATGAATTTTCAATTTCTTTTAGATCAACCTCTGCTAGAGATCGATTTCTATTCGAATTAGGCTTCCACATAACTTTCAAATCCCACTGACATCAGTGTCAATGCCATTCCCAATGATCTTTGAGATCTGGGTAACTGTTTCTTAAGGGTACAGTCTGACGTCTGGCATTTAACGCCGTGAATGGTGCTGGCACCGTATATGGTACCGGTACCTAGGCTAGTGGCACCATATATAGTACCGGTACCTAGGCGTGTGGCACCATATATCGTGCCCTTATCCATGGCCATGGGTGCCGGTAGCATGTATATGGTACCACTACCACATACGGTACGAAATCTGAACGGAGTGGTACCATACACTATATGGTACCGGTGCAGGTATCATTTAATTTGGTCAATTTCAGGCTACTGTATACTCCTATAATCCAACATAAAACCACTTATCTTTATCAGAAGAACTCATCGGCTTGAAACCGAGAATATACGTACAGGGTGATTCACATATCCCGCCCGGTTTCGCTAGCTCACAACTTTGTTGTTTGTGGACCGAATCGGCTGATTTTTGGATATGATATGAGGATATACTTCGAAGTTTATTGTTTAAAATTTCAGCTTATTTCATCACGAAATGCCTGAAAACGGGCAATTCTACCGCTAACTGAAATTTCCAACATTGGCGCTAAATACATTTGGCTTGTGCGCGATTAGGCTAGTGTTTGAGTGTTGAAAACATTCTGAAAACCATAGTGGGTTGACGCTTTATTCACCTTTCAACACAAACCGACGTTTTTAGCAGTTGTGATAGCTTTTTCGGTGAAGGAACGTCTAAAATGCGCGGTACACTTTGAGTGGACCAAAAGCACTGAGAATGTTCCGCCTGCAAATTGGGATAGAACGCGAGCCTCTAAGAGATACCAGAATCCGCTGGTGGCATGAATGGCTTATCGAAGAGGGCAGTGTGTCCAACAAAACTCGGAAAAGCGTCCACCAACCAGCGTGGAGGGTGGAATACCACCAGCGGCTGCAGAAAGTGATTGAAAACAGTGACCATCACGTTGAAGTCCATAACTAGTGATGTAGTGCATGGAATTGGTTGAAATTTGGAACAATAAAATTCGAAGTGTGTCCACACATCAGGGGCCGTTCATAAACGACGTCGTTCCAGAGGGGGGGAGGGGGGGTCGGCTGAAATGCGACGATAGACGACGCACCAGGAGGGGGAGGGGGTTAGCAAAAAACGACGTCGCTTTTTTCGGAATTTTAGGGTACTTCAATTACATTATTTTCGATTTATGCACATTCTATCAAACGTTTCTCCATACAGAAAAGCTTCCCAGAGTGGTTGTAGGGATTTATTCTATTGATTGTGCAGTATGGTAACAAGAAAACGTCCCGTACGTAACAAGAAAACTATGTACTGCCGTTTTATGGGGGGGGGGGGGTAAACCGAAAACGACGTCGCCGTAGGGGGGGGGGTCCCCAAAAAAAGACGCAAGGCGATTTTGGGGGGAGGGGGGGTCCGAAAAATCGGGATTTTGGAACGACGTCGTTTATGAACGGCCCCTCATATTAAAAAATCAGCAGATTCGGTCCACAAACAAAAAAGTTCTGAGCTTGCGAAACCGGGCGGGATAGGTGAATCACTCTGCAAAAGTTGCAGTTTGAAAATTCTACCCCCATCAGCTGCCAAATGCTAGCCCGTGTCTGGTACGTATCTTTGTACATTTATTGATGTACAGTAGTTTCGTTTTGTCGCTGTTTCTTGTTCTCTAGACTGTATGTACAGTACACTGACTGGTCTTAAAACTTTTTTAACGAAAGTTTTTTTATTGATTAATATTTAAAATAAGATTAGTACAATGGTCAGTACATAAAAATGACTAGCAGCTGGATCTGATGTCACTGTTTGTTTGTAGGTAGAGCAGTTTTCTTAGCACTGATTAATTTAGAATAAATGATAGACCTCCTGTTATGGACTCAGTACGTCAAAGAAACGCAGATATTTATCCCAGGTTTGCTTAAAAACATCTTCTTTTTTCAGCATTTTGTTTGCAAAAAATGCAGTTTTTAAACTAGCCTTGATAAAGTGTTGAAACGTCATGACTGACAGCTCTTTGACTTCATTTCTTGATAGATTATAGATAAACTGCTGGTCTTAAAACTACGGCACACGTGGAACTGGAAGCATTTCTCTTTGCGACTTTTATGGAACCTTTTTCTTTCATTCAGGTGAAACTAAAAATAATTTCAGAAAATTGCTAAAAACTATAAATCCCATTGCTATTGATATATTTTCTGGACCTTGACCTTAGAAACGCCTAGATCCTTAGCCACATGCTAATGACTAATGGTAACGGCGGAAATTCAGTGCTTAAATTTGCAAAACGTTTTCAGGAAATATTTATTAAATACCGGTATTTTTTCGAATACCTACAGTACCCATACCGAACCGATTCATGAAAATCCCATACGCAAACCCAAATTTAGCCATAAAATTTCGCAGTCGTAAAAAACTCATCTGTTGGATTAGAAATCAAATTTTCTTTGAGAAAAGCACAGCAACCAAATCAACACCCAATCACAACTATTAGTTAGCTAGAACCCATTAGTCATATTGTTTTGCGCAGGCATAGTTAATTACACGTAATTGCGTATTAATTTTTTAGTATTGCTAAAAATCTGTCTCATTTTCCACCGTTTTTTTTCTTGTGCGTTCGGAGCCAAGACGTTCTGTAGGTTGTATTTTGCCACCATTTGGGGGTGAAAATTTCATGAGGGGGTTGAGGGTACAAATGTGGGGGATTTGGAAATTTTTTGGATGTTGGGTGTATTTTGGCTGAATTTACTAAAATTTAGGGATTTTTTGGGGGTTCGGGATTTTTGAAAATTTTCTTCGGACTAATGATCGAATGTTATTTTTTACCAGTGATGAATCAATGTTCAACGCATTGTTTTGTTTGAAAAAATGTAATGTCATCGATCTGTCAACCAAAAAATCGAGGTTTGACATGCTGTATTCCAAAGAACTTTTATGAGGAGCTTTCAAAACTGTACGTTAGAAATTCTTTTGCAATTAAAATTAGTGAAAAAAATTAGAAATATTGAGTGGATACACGGCATTATATAAAAATGTATATTAGAATCAAAGTAAAGTAAACTAAAACCGTGTCATAACTCCTTAAGGATCACTAAAAGTGTCCGCCAGAGTGTCCGGACGGACACTCGTTTGTCCGGCCGGACACGCGTGTCCGGCCGGACACCAAAATTTCGTCAAATTTTCCAGTTTGTCCCGGACATTTCAGCAAGGTGTCCGAACAAACTGTGAATGTGTCCGGATCATGAGGAAAGTGTCCGAACAACTGTGAATGTGTCCGGATCATGAGGAAAATGTCCAAACAACTGTGAATGTACTCACATCATATGCTTCTAAGCCGGAATACAGGTTGTCAGCTCCTGTGGTTTTGTCCGGCCTATCTCTCTAGCTCTC